>AYEL01076288.1:0-54074 GCA_000484575.1 Olivierus martensii | reverse complement strand
TTTTCCATATTTTTAGGACATTTTAAATGAGTTTTATCTGCATTTTTAATATTTACTATGGTTGTGGGAAGGAGCCGGAACGAATTAATCAATTTTCAATTAAATCCTATGGGAAATCGCGCTTTGGATAACGACGGTAATGCTGGAACGAATTACCGTCGTTAACAAAGATACCACTGTACTAAGTAACTGGGCGAAAGGAGCTCTACCACAAGCTGTCCACTTCTGCGAACGGATCAGTCGGATTGTGGAGGATGATGTAGCAGGGAATAATCCATAAATAAATTTTTTCAAGAGATGGGATTCGAGAATTGAATCCGAGTTCTGCAATGTGGAAAGTAGAACGTTTCTACTCAGCCAATCCGGCCAACAACTGTATTATATCAAAAATCTTCCGAATAAGTTTTGATATTGACGTCGTCATTTGGTAAGGTATGGCTTACCACCTTGGATTGAGTTCAATTCCGAGTCTTACACCTCCAGTTTATCCGAAGTCCGGTCTGTTGAATCCTATCCTTCAACTCTCTTGAACTAATCTCGTTACGGGTATTAGCCAGCCTATAATTGGCTTCGAAAATGACCGCAGCCATATTTAATATAGCCCTTGTGGATATGGCGGCTTAACTAAGCCTAACCTAAACTAGCATAGGATTGGCCAAGTGAAAATGCTTCGGCTTTCCACTCAGAGGACCCGTATTAGTTTCTGGGTCCCATCACTTGGAAATATTTGTCACAGGGTCCGGGTACGGTCCGTCAATCCCCATCTTCCACAATCCGGTTGACTCCTTTGCAAAGGTGGACAGTCTATGGAAGGGTTTATTTCGACCTCCACTTAGCACTCACTCTATCTGAATGGGAAATGACGATCTCTGTTACAAAAAAGAAATGTAAAAAAAATCACCTAGCATAATATTGCCTATGTTTAAATATTTCAAAAAATATTTGGATTTCATTTAAATAATTATCTGTGAATATATCAGCTATAAAAGATCAAAATTTTCATAAATACTGTACTGTATTGTTAATTTATGTTATTTAATTCTATAAACTATACGGCCCGATTTTACCATGTTCTGACAAAGTTCCCGATAGCTTTATTCACCAGACATTTGCCAATTGTAAAACAAATGTTTGGTAAATAAAGCAATCGGGACCTTTATCAGGACATCTTAAAACAGGTCCTAAATGTGAAATACAGTACAATCGATTCCGCTTAATTGGGACACGTTGAGACTAATCCATTTTGGCCCAATTAAGCGGCTGCCCCAATTAAACGAACTATTAATAAATTCTAAAATATGTAATATGTAGGTAAATAAATAAGTAGATAAAAAATAATAATTAGATACCTATTTTAATGCTTTATTAAACCAAAATACAAAATATTTGTTCCATAAACGATGAATAAAAAATACATATATGATAAATTTCACAATTTCAAATTTTAATTCTACAAAAATGCATAAAGTGTAGTCTGTTTTTTTGCATTTTGATTTTGGTACACCAACTATATCAGCGAGTCTACGATGGCTTGTATTAAATGGATGGCTTTTAATTTTATCCAGCAAAGCAATTTTACTTGAAAGTGTAAAATAATTTCTTGGCATCTTGGCAAAGATTTAAAAATTTTAAATAAAATCAACACTGTAAATGAATATCGCTAGATACAGTAACGGTAGACTTAAGCAGACGCATACTTACCAGATGCACGACGATAGATAACTGATTCCCATCACGCTATATAGCTAAATATTAATGTACGTAGTGTTGACATACTTTCGAAAAATCCCTAAAATATGTCAAAAATTACTAAATTCCTTTTCTGCTAAGGTCCCAATTAAGCGAAAAGTTGTCCCGATTAAGCGTTTAAATTATATATTAGTTTATTAGTTTATTTCCGGTTCTTTGAGATTTGGCCCAAAAAAGCGGCTGTCCCAATTAACCGGTGGCCCAATTAAGCGGAATCGACTGTAATTGTTAAAGGTACAAATACTTTGGAAATTAGATTGCATATTTTTATGATTATTCTATTATCCTTTACATTATTTTAACACTATTACAGATATATTTTAATAACTTTGCATATGATATTAATTTATTAAATTAAACAAGTTATTTTCTCTGCAAATACTAGCAAAGTATGTCCGACGTTGCCCGGGCATTGTTTGAAAACATATACAATATATTAGGAAAAACTTGGTTTTGATTATTTGCACGTTAATTTCTTCTGTAGTTTCAGTCGCCATTTGTTCTTTAATACAGCCTTCATAATTTTCAGAAGGTTTATGAACTTATGATTGTATTTGTATTTTCGCTCTTGTATTTGTAAAAATATTTACTAGGAAGAGCATTGAAATTCGTAATGCTGTCATATTCTGTACTATACTACCGAATATTGGTCATTTTATCAATCTTCATTGTATTATCCCCAGAAAGAAATTTTTTAATTGGAAAATTATTTCATGCATTGATTTTATTTGTTATTTCAAACTTCATTTTGTTAAATGCTGTATTATCATCAGGCTAACCGAATTAGAAATAATAGAAATTATTTGTTCTTTCTGAATTTATTAAAGTACAAAATCGCGGAATCAGTTATCAATAGTCTATACAATAAGACTCCGTTTAACGCGGGGGATATGTTCCAAAAAAACTAATCGATAAATAAAACAGCGTTAAACGAAGTCATCTTAACACGTAAATAATTTGGATTTTATTCACTGTCCTGTTTCGACAGTGAATAAAAAAATATACCTACCATTTTTTTATTTTATTTTGTAACTTGTATTATTACTATTATATTACATTAATTATAGATATTTTTATTGCTAATATCGATTTGTATTCATAAATAATTCATGAAAATCAAAAATATTCAAGTAAATAATTTATGTTTGTGATAAGGAAGGTTCTTCCTTATTTGATACTTTTTGTTTTTTCGTTAAGAAGTAATCTAACGTCGTTTGCCTTTTCCTCTTTCGTTCAGCAAGCAATTGTCGGTAGCAAGAATCGCATCCATGAAACTTCGTCTTCTTTTTGAACTTCTATCAAAATTTGGATCATTTTATATAAACTGATTCATAAAACCAGCAGACATTAGTACGCACTGCACTGCACTGCACTGATATCAAACGCACTGCGAGAAGGTATAGGAGTATCAGAGCAACAAGTTCGTACGATTTCGGATTTATGTAAATATAAAAGTTTGAAAACCGCGTCAAAAATGAATCAATAAAAAATATAGAATTCGAAAACACCGCGTTATATCAAAATAGCGTTAAGCGGAATCTAACTGTATGTCATGATAACGTCATCGGTGTACTTACATGACGCATTCTATTTGTTATGTCATGATGATATCATGAGATCTTGTGACAACATCCAGAACAAAAAATCATTTTGCCATATAACTTATTAATTATAGATTTGTAATCCATTGGCATTTTCTGTCCAATTTTAATGTAGATTTAAACCATGATGATATCATCGTCGATGTGACGCCATCGTGACTTTTTGAATTGAAATTATTTTTATGACGTTACGGTGATGTCACATTGGTGCGGCTATGTTGCTATGATGCCATCTTGAATTAGAACATTATTCTGAAAAATTTACATGAAGCCATCTATTGACTAAATTGTAAAATTCTATGTAATTTTTAGATTGTTCATAATTATTTAACAATAATTGTTCCAAAAATCATTAAATAGTCCAGTTATATAAGTTGGACAATCGCAGAGAATCAAGCGAAGTTTTGTGATTGTAGTCTCTACTGTTTAGGAGATTATTCGATACAAATAACCGAAAATATATATTAAGTTTATTTCAAGCTAAACGTTTTAATATCACAAATTTAAAACCCAATATCCTATATTCTTTAATCTTGATATGATATAATTTATGTTATACACAAATTATATCATATCAAGATTATGTATGAATGTGTTATGTATATGATTATACTGTATGTATATGATTACTATAAGGCATGTACTGTACATGGGTACATATTTGATAGTAATATTTTATAACAATCATATACTTGTTTTTATCATGTATTAATAAAATATGAGACATACAAATCGTCATTCTAGTAAACTTTTCAAATAATTTCATTTGAGAGAACCACATTCAAGATTTTGAATTTCCTGAAAATGGAACTCATTGAAGGTTGTTTGCAAATTGAAATTTGTTAATTTAATTTTTTCAAGATATGTTGAGCATTTAAAGAAATTAATAAGATTGAGAAATTTTGAGTTTGCTTTAACATTTTCCAAAATCATTTTTAATATATAAGCGTTATCCGTCATTAAAAATATGGATCGATCAAAGGAGAGAGAAAAGATTGATAGAATTTGGCTATAAAAAATAAAAGTTACAATCTAAACAAAATATTTAACTTCTCAAATATTTCCCATAGAAAATCCAGTCAGAAAGGAAAATTTCAGAGAAAGGAAACATTCCATTCCCAATAGTATCATTGTTGAAAAAGTTCACTGAATTATTTTACATTTAGAAATATTTTTACTTATTATTTTTTAACAACATTGCTGCAATAGATAAATTATAATTCTTAAATCTTTTAAAAATGCTAGATTTTAATTATATATTATTATCTAATAATATAAATTTTACATAGCATGTACAGGTACATAATTGTTGAATATCTTTCATGAAGAATAATATCGTAAAGGATGAAAGATACAGTACTCGTATATCCAATATCGCATGGTTTATTCTGATAATTTAAGTAAATAGATTATTCAATATATTTTTTAAATATAAAATATGCAAAAATATATTAAATAATTCAACTAGGGACAAAATATTATGATTCAAACAAAGATCAGTTAATGTATTCAAATTCTTTAAATAGTAAAGATTTATAATTTATGAAGCTCGATTTGAATAACAAATGACAATATTTAACTAAAAATTATTTTAAATATTAAAATTGGGAACTTCACAACATATTATTTTAAGTCAATTAAAAGAAGATAGAATTTATTTAATATCTATTTTAAAGGAGTTAAAAGTAATAGAATATTATTATATTATGATACAGTACAGTGGTACCTCGGTATACGTCCGCTTTGGAATAAGTCCAACTTGGTATACGTCCTGTTTAGACGCGAAAAAATTTGCTTGGTATACGCCTTTTGTTTGGAATACGATCGGTTCGCGTGTTAGAACTTTATGAATCAAAATGACGACATCGCGCGCTACCCTTGTTTATCTCTCTCGAGACCATAGATTTTTATGCTCGAGACAATGCCACGATTGCGCACTAGCGTCAGTACGCCAATTGCTATCATTCAGTGAACAACTCGCGTTATAACTCTGTGAATTTTCACGTGATTTTGTGTTTTTTCACGTACATTTTTAATAAATTCATTAGTCATAAGTTCTAAGAAAGTTAATGAGAAGAGCCAAGCAACGAAGAAAATGGTTAGAATCACCATGGAGGTAAAAAAAGAGATTGTTGAAAAGTATGAAGATGGCATGTGTATCCGGGACTTGGCTGCTGCATACTGTATGCCGAGAACGATGGTATCTATGATTATGAAAAACAAAGACGTTATTAAATCGGCTAACGTTTAATTTTCATTTATTTCATCTAATTGCTTTTGTATTTATGTATTTTAGTATAAAGTAGTGTTTAAGTTATTTTATACTGCTTTTGTATTTATGTATTTTAGTATAAAGTAGTGTTTAAATTATTTTATACAAACCTATCAATGTATATAATATGCCAATAACAATAGGATTTTTTTTTCATGGGAACGGATTAATTATTTTCCCTTTATTTCTTATGGGAAAAATTCGTTTGGTATATGTCCTATTTGGTATAAGTCCAAGGATCTGGAACGGATTAAGGACGTATACCGAGGTACCACTGTACTTTAATTAAGCTTGAGAAAATAAATTCACTCACAATTATTCGTTTATTTATATTCAAAATTCCAATTTGAAAATGAATATTTATAAAAATTAATTGATTTACATTTATTTTTTTCTATTTATTTTAATCATTTTATATTGAACTGATAATTGAATAAAACCAATAACTAAATAGTAATGAATACAATTCATTAACACGAAAATTAATAGTTTGGACATTGTTCAATTGGGATACACAAGGAATTATCATTTTCTTCTCTGATATATCCTTCATTGCAGATACAACCAGCATGGCACATCATAACGCATGGAATTGGTTGATTTCTGTTTCCACAGTTTTCTTGACAATGATGTGAACAAGGGCTAAAATGTTCATTTTCAGGGCATTCTATTAAAGAATTAAAATAATTTTAATTAATATTTTAATGTTTATAAAATCGAATTAATAATTGATTAATATAATTAAAATAATAATTATTATATTCCATTTATTTTTTATTTTTATTTCCATTTATAGCTTTTCCTTGAAACTAATTACATTTACTTTTTTAATATAAATTCATTATTCACTGTGATCGATAAATAGCATTAACAGAAAAAACGATTTATTAATAATAGCAGTGTAGAATTCAATATTATTTGATTGAAATTCGACAATATTGAATCTAAACTTAGGAATATTTTTCTATTTAATGTTGAGACAGTATTATAATTTGCTAAAAAAAATCATTAAAACACAAAACAAATACATAATAACGATTTTCTGTCGCTTGATATTTTCTATCCCTATGCGAATATGCTAATTCTAACATAATCTTCGTTGACGATATTTTCATCAAAATTTCATTAAAAAATTCGTTTATTAGGTCAAGAGAAATTAAAAATTATCTCAGAAATTTGAATTTTCATTATTTTTAGACAATTAAATATGCAAGATTAAAAAATAATCTCAAGAGTTCAGAAAAAGATTTCTCATCAAGATTATATTTAATCGCAAAACATTCCTACCAAATTTTTCATGAAAGTTTTGTTTAAAATTTATAAATAGGATATACAAAATAGATAGCATGATATAAGCCTTACTTTCCAAGGCAATTTAGGAAAATAACTGCTGTATATAATAATTATACAGAATGTGCTTATTTATGTTTAGCAATTTTATGCTTATATACAGTAGAGCGTCGATTATCCGAACTAATTGGGACCAAGAGTATTCGGAATTTATGTTTAGCAATTTTATGCTTATATACAGTAGAGCGTCGATTATCCGAACTAATTGAGACCAAGAGTATTCGGATAATAATATATATTCGGTATATTTCAAATATATATGTTTTATTGTATTCGTTCAGCCTAAACAATATGCATAGTGCGTGACGTTTACAAACGAGTTTGGCTATTCTTGTTCCGTTCACATTTATGAGATTAAAGAAATTCGATAATTTGAATTGGTTTATATTGCGTAGTATAAACAGGGTATAAGCCCTACATACTTTTCAATTGGGATTCAATTGTGATACACAACAAGTCTCCGCCAATACTCGATACAAACTAAATTATAAAAACAATACAGTCAACGAGCATAGCAGAAGCTTAGATTCTCCCACCCTACAATGTGTAGGGGGGGAGAATCGTTGACTGTATTGTTTTTATAATTTAGTTTGTATCGAGTATTGGCGGAGACCTGTTGTGTATCACAATTGAAAAGTATGTTCTGATAAGCGACGTTCCGGTTAAACGATGTTCGGATAATGGACGTTCTACTGCATTTCCTGATTAATTTATAAACTGAATAAAGAAATTTTTGTCTTATTCTTCATTATAATTTTTTTAAAATTAAAAATAAATTCAAATTTTGCAATATTACAAAAATATTACATATGTAATTTTTCTAAATTGTTTTTTGTATTCTTATACATTTATGATTGAAAAAGACAAATATAAATAATGAAATTTATTTTGTAAAAATTTTAAGTAATTTAATTAATGATAGTAATATAAAAATTAATTAAAATAGTTAATGCTCGTATATTATTAAGTTAATTAATAATTAATAATATAAATTGGTTAAGATGGATAGATCAATCATATGATCCTATTTATTACTTGAATTTCCTATATTTTAATATTCAAATTTATAAAATAATAATTCAAAACTATTTGGATCATTTTTGATAGAGGCTACTTGAATCTGAATAATATAGATGAATTTTATTTTATTAAGATGAATCAAAAGGCATGACAGTAGTGACTCTTATTTTAGAAGTCATTACAGCGAAATTTCAGCTCATTGTAATTTCCGTTTTAAGTTAGATATTATTAATCTGATAATTATATTCGAGAAAAGTACCATATAAAATACCATTTATCAAATTTGAAGTCTTGGATTCAATTAATAAAAGAACTAAAACAGTTTAAAAATTACAGAAATTCGCAAAAAGCCTTTTCTCTTTTTTCTTCTCTTCCTTGGTAGACACTTTTAGGATGCATCATTCAACCGATAACAGTGAAATTTGAATATAGATATTTCTTGGATTACATTTCAGCTCATTGTAATTTCCGTTTTAAGTTAGATATTATTAATCTGATAATTATATTCGAGAAAAGTACCAAATAAAATACCATTTATCAAATTTGAAGTCTTGGATTCAATTAATAAAAGAACTAAAACAGTTTAAAAATTACAGAAATTGGCAAAAAGCCTTTTCTCTTCTCTTTTTTCTTCTCTTCCTTGGTAGACACTTTTAGGATGCATCATTCAACTGATAACAGTGAAATTTGAATATAGATATTTCTTGGATTACTTGAAATCCCCTGAAAATTTCAACACAATTGGATCAAAATAAAGGGGGAAATGGGAGTCCGTTTTCCATAAACATCTCTTTAAATCGCATTATTTAACTGCTTTTGACCAAATTTGGAATATAGAAATATCTTAATTCGTTTAAACTTTTCTGAAAATTTTGGCCTAACTGAGCTAAAATTAAAAGATGTGCAAGAGATAAAATTAAAATTAAAAGATATAGAAATATGGGTCAAAATGCACGAAATATACGTAAGGGGGGAAATGGGAGTCCGTTTTCCATAAACATCTCTTTAAATCGCATTATTTAACTGGTTTTGACCAAATTTTGAATATAGAAATATCTTAATTCGTTTAAAGTTTTCTGAAAATTTTGGCCTAACTGAACTAAAATTAAAAAATGTGCAAGAGATAAAATTAAATTAAAAGATATAGAAATATGGGTCACATCTTTTAACCGATTTTTAACAAATCTGGAATATAATTGTTCCTTATGTTATTGAAGGCTTTCTGAAAATGCAACCTAATAGGGTCAAAATGCACGAAAAAAAGAGATCATTTCATCATAAACTCTTCAACAGATCGAATAATTCAGTCTATTTCAACCAAATTTGATATACTGTATATATGTATATGTTTATTATTTTACTGAATATTTCCTAAAAATTTCGATTCAATCGGATTAAAAATAAAGAGAATATTTTATGATATATTGACATATTGTTAGAATGTCTCTCTCAAAACATGATTTCCATCTACAAAAGAATGATATAATAAACATATAATATATAAAAAATAAAGCAAGTACAGTGGTAAAAAGTACTTGTTATAATTTAAGAAAATTATTTTGGTTGACGTTATTGTTTTATTTTCTATATAGTCAACCAAGTAACTGCATTTAAACTGTAGAAAGCATTTTAGTTTTTTAATAATGTACTTGGCTTAGTTTTTTACATATTATATGTTGTTTATAGTATTTACGAAAGATGTCATTTTAAAAGGTAATCATCCAGACAAATATTGTCCAATATCAATTATTTTTAATATGACTTACTTGTTAGTTCGTTAAAAGATCCAAATAATATGTATAAATTTCATCCAAATTGAATAATATTTAATAAAAATATTAACTTAAAACTTGTAAATCGTTTTCTTCTTAATATGTTGGTAATATTGACTCATATAAACAATTTTTCGATAAGTTTGATTCTCTTATTGTTCACGAAAAATATAGACGAAATTTAGATTTATTAATTTATTTAATCAGATGATATTTAAATAAATTAACAAATCTAATCGATATACAGTAACACCTGATTTCATTTTAAAATGGAAAGAAAAAAATAAAATATGGCGTTGATCGTAGATAATTATAAGTTATATTATTACGTAATAATAATAATTGAATTTGAAATTTATACTGATAAAAATTGATCAATTTTTAAAAACTTACTTGAACATTCTGACTCAGGAATACAGGGAGCGAATCTCCATTGAGAATGTTGTCGAGCATAACTTTCTTTGCAAACACATCCTTCTTGGCAGGAATCTGAGCAAGGAGAACTCATTATGGTTCCATTTGACCATTCACAATAACGGTCGCATTCACCATCGCATTCCGAAAATTTTTGTGTTGAAAAGCATTCTATAAAATAAATTTAAAATTTTATAGAAATTATTATTATTTTTTCTAAATGTTAAAAAATTCAGAAAACTAATCAATTACCTCTAGTATAAGCAGGCACAGCGCCTAGTAAAAGCAAGAAATAAATCCACATGTTCTATAATAAAATAACTGATGTTAACTTCTGCAGTTCTACAAGTTCAGGATGTTAATTAAAATCCTTATCGTTCTTTTATACGGAAATTAATGTAATTGTGCAATTTTTTAAATGATTAAGAAAACATACTTTGGTTGCTAGTTTAATTAATAAACTTCATAAATTTAGAAAAATATTTTTAATAAAACGTTTAAATATGAAAATTTAACTATTTTTTTTTTTTAATTAAAGTTTTAAATATTTTTATATTTAAATTATTCGAAAAAAGAAAATGTTTTATGCATTTTGATTTTATTACACTTTTTAATGTTTCTGATGCAGTACTGTCAAATTCGCATTACACAATAATAATAATATAATATTATTCCTATATATTATTACAATAATGTCTGTTTGTGCTATTATGATTGTTAAACTATAGAAACCGAATTTTTTTAAAAATTGACATTTTTAGAAAGTTTATGTTTCTGCATTGATGGGAATGTCCTTTTTCGGAAATTATGCCAATCTGAAATTTTTTGACATATTTAATATCGCGTCTACTGTATTTTGGGTTGCACAGACATGTTATTTATATTATTTTTTATATTTGTTTTAAATTTCATATTGTTAATGAGCTTTAATTAAAAATGATTTTTGTAAACATTTTTTTAATATTAATTACTTTTCTTAACAAAAATATAAATTAAAAAACAACTTCTAATGTATCGGAAATGACATTTTGAAAAAGGAGAAGGAAAATATATCTTCTTTTTAATATAAATTTAGTTTATTAGTTTATTGTAATCTTCTTGATCAGAGGTTTTCAGGAATGAAAAAATATTTTGTGATGACAATACGGCCAACATAAGTTACGTTGATCTTTACCTTAGTATGACAAAAAATTATTAACAGACCTACTTATTTTTGATAGTACATAGGACTAGTGATTGTGCTTGAGATTTACAAGAAAATTTCATTCCCGATTCTCGAGAAAAATTCTTATAAATCTCGAGAATTAAAAAAATTCTAAGAATTTGTATCCTAAAAATTTCATAGCGGTAAATCAATTATTTTGACCCTCTTTTGGCTATGGGACGTCTTCAAGTCAATAAACTGAGTGAATAAGTTTAAGTGATTTATTCGCGTCACTTCTACTAACTTTATATTTCAAAAAGAAACAAAAATTGAAACTAATCACAAAATAATACATAAAAAAGTAATATAAATCTAAAATAATATGTAGGTCAATAAATTGCACAAAAATCTTTCATTTTCTTGCAATTTTAAAGATTTCTATTATTGTAGACCTGCCATGTTATGCTGTAGGCAGATTTATGATGATGTTTGTACAACAAAGCCAAAACAAATATTTGATTTTTACTCCATTTAACAGTTCGCCAGGGTAACAATGACATCTAATAATGTCTATGGTAAATAGGGGATAATGTGATCTGATTTAGTGTATCAGAGGATATGAGTGAATAACTAGCCCTCAATCATTCCTCAAGCTCCCAACTTCAATCAATGATCAGTCACTTAGAGCTCTCTTAGAAAATTACATAGCTAATATAAGAGGGTCCTAAACTTTTTCTAAGATGTCCATCTTTTGGTCTAGATATTCAAATATAGTGACGTGTAAAAAAATAAGCAGTCGTATAGGCTAAAAAATTCATATATGTTTACATAAGATTAAGCACAAAAATTCCATTTCTGGAATTTTTGTATCACACAGGACCCGTTTAGCAGATAAACAGATAGACTGTTTATATGTATAGCTTTCGCAAATTTATTTCAATTTTTTGCAAATTGATTTAATCTTTTTGCAAATATATTTAAAATTTTTGTAAATATATTTAATCTTTTTGCAAATTGATTTAAACCTTTTGCACGTATTCAAACTTTCGGCTATAAACACTTTAACAAAATGGTGAGAAAGAGTAATGAATAAACGAGTATAATATTGATATATAAAAATAAATTTATTTTCAAATGAATAAAAATTTTTATGATAAAAATATATTATTATATACATTAAATTTAGTGCACTGGTTGGTAGTAGCTACGACTGATAACAAAAGAAACATGTCCATAACGTAATTGGTACAATCCTAGGAAATAATATATACTATATAATGTATTTCTTTCAAACACTTTAACAAAATGGTGAGAAAGAGTAATGAATAAACGAGTATAATATTGATATATAAAAATAAATTTATTTTCAAATGAATAAAAATTTTTATGATAAAAATATATTATTATATACATTAAATTTAGTGCACTGGTTGGTAGTAGCTACGACTGATAACAAAAGAAACATGTCCATAACGTAATTGGTACAATCCTAGGAAATAATATATACTATATAATGCATTTCTTATGGAAGACATACTTAATTTAATATCATGTTCAAGAAGCATCTCTCTGATTTCCATAAGAGAAATTCTGGGCTTTTTTTCAACTGCTGGGTTCTATTAGGCGAAGGACATCGGGATTAAGTAGTTTCAGCCTGTTCCCTCATGGTCCATTGTTTAGCACCTCAAAATTATCCCTTCTGTACATTCTAATTATGCTTTTCCCCGTATTCCATTTTATACCTGATTTTGATGCCGCCTCCTTTACAGAAAAACCTTCTTCATACAGTTTGACCAAACAGTTTTTTTTTGCCATAGAAACAACCTTATACTTTCCATGCCTTCCTCCAACTCTCCGTCGAGTAACGGAAGAGTTCGGAGAACTTGAATCACTGCCACTCATGTTACATATATGGGGTGGGCCATGATAAACCGAATCCAACCAAATAATCTTATCCTATGTCGGATTCTGTTTATCTTGGCCTACCCTGTATATATAAGTAGGTTTAAATTTTATACCCAAAGTCGCAGTCGGGGAACAGATGAACAGAATCGTGGATTATGTCATTGATTTTCCATCGATCGACTGTTTCTCATATAATTTAAATAGATTGTAAAAAATTTAAATAAATTTCAAAAAGTATAAATGTATTTGCAAATGGGTTAAATAAATATACAAATGGTTTAAATCAATTTGCAAAAGGTTTAAATAAATATGCAAATCCTATATTGAAAAGTCATTATTAAAGAAAAGTATAAATGTATTTGCAAATGGGTTAAATAAATATACAAATGGTTTAAATCAATTTGTAAAAGGTTTAAATAAATATGCAAATGCTATATTGAAAAGTCATTATTTGTTTTTTTTTAAATGTGTATTTTAATAAAACTGTCAGTAATTGTAAAACAAATGCGATTATTTTTTTAATATTACTGAAATGCGATTTATTTTTTCAATATAATTAAAATATTAAATAAAAAACAAATATAAAACAACCCAATATTATTCGTTTTTATTTTACATGATTTTTTCCTGCCTCATTTTGTTTTTATCCTTATTAAAAAATAGGTATTTTTTAATTAAATATTTTTTAGAATCTCGAGAAATAAATTAATTACTAATTCGGAAATTCTCGATTCACGAGAAAGCAAAAAGTTCGGGAAAACACAATCACTGCATGGGACCGTGGATTTATGTATTCAAACATTAAAATTTTTATTAAAAACAATTTCATTTTATAATATGCCAAATTTGTTATTTTATATTAGTAAAAACATGATCACTCTATTCTAATAACATATTTTTCACAAAGATCTATTCCTTTATTTTATTCTAGACTAGATTTTGTTTATAAACATAATAAATGAAAATTTATCATAGTTATATCCACCATTTCTTTAAAATCTATTTCTAATGTTTACTTGAAAACATTTTATTATTGTTGGTATTCTTCTCCTTCTTAATATTCTATATAAATTAAACGGTCTTTTTGTAGTTAAAATAGATCTTTAATTCCAACAGAAACATTTTCAATTTATTAAATCATCATCCGCCAGAAATGCATTTTATTAGGAACTCAGAATTGACAATAGAATATTTTGGTTGATGTTAACTCAATGAGTTGAAAACGTTTCTGTTGGAAATAAAGATTTATTTCCATAATAAAAGCTGTTTAATTTGTATAACTTTTGTTCAAGTTAAAAACTTCTGATTGTTTGATTCTGTTTTTCATAATTTGTTCCGTTAAATGTTAACAAAACTAAATTCAAACCGAAAAGATACCATTTCCATGCAGATTGTGTTTCCAGTTTTAATATGATTCTTTGTTTTTCTAACATATGAACAATTTATATACTTAAGATTAGTCTGATGAATAAATTATAGTTTTAGTCTATCGATTTTTTTAACATATCATTCTTTTCTCCGCTAGTAACTTTCAGGTGCAATATTGATAAAAAAAAACTGAAATTCTGATAAAGGATTAGTTACCAGAGCACGAATGATCTCAGTTTTAAAAGTTTGCTCGAATACTGTAGTGCAAAGAAATTTATTGGAACTAAAAATAATACTGAATTCATAATCGGAATTCGAGTACGTCCATCTGATCCTACAACTCCCTTCAAGTTGAACAGAAGATAATTTCCTGTCGAAATGGAATTGCTATGATAATAATAAACAGACATTTAAATGTGTTGGAATATCATATATCTTCGCCAATTTTCTTTCATTGTCAATTGTACGTGTATTTCTTTCGAGCTTCTTCGTTTAAAGAAATTTTGAAACTTCTTTAAATAGCATATTTGATATTATCATTTAATTTTTTAAATATTTAAAAATAAAAAAAATATCTAAATAATTAACAGAATTTATTTAGATTTTTTTAATCTAAAGAAAATAAAAAAATCTTAATAAATATTGTGTATTAAGATTTTTATATTTCTTTACGTGCGAATATATTCCCACTGACACAACTAATAATAATAATATTGGGATGAATCACGCAACAATAAAGATCACTTCAATGGATTTGCATCATGATTTTAGATATGATAATATAAACTGATCGATATAACATCATTCGTCCCATAATGTCATCTAACAATGCAATATCAACAAATACATGGATTGTTATTTTAATATGACATAAGAATCGAGAAAATAATAAAATTACATCAATATATGTTGTGATACAGATGTAAGAATGAGTGACTTTACAGACAGTACAAAGCTACAGCACATCACTATGATCCAATCAGTAAATATGATTGTCGATCTCATCAAGCATCTTTATTAATAAAAAAAAAAGTACGCTTCTCTTATTAGGAAAAATGATCCAATCAGTAAATATGATTGTCGATCTCATCAAGCATCTTTATTAATAAAAAAAAGTATGCTTCTCTTATTAGGAAAAAATAATAACAGACATATATCATGACAAGTTAAAAACGCACATCCCTGAAAATTTCTTTCGCACTCCTAAGTAACAAAAATTGTCATATTATTGATTCTTTTGATACATTTTTTGTTAAAAATATGTGCATATATATATATATGACTGTACTTAAACCAAAATTTTGTAGATATTTAAATATTGGATGTTGCACAAATACAATGGAAAATTATGGCACCTCATTTTGGAAATCATTAATCTAAGCTTGTATACTTGATATTTTCTTAATAATAAAAAAATTAAATGCTATATATTGTTTCAATATTAGTTTTAATTTCTTGCCTCGAAAAATTTTTACTTTATGACCAATTAAAACATCCGGTGATCTAATCAAGCTGAAATATTTTTTTGTACACAATAATTAATTATGTTCACAGAGAAAAAGTTTTTATCTTACTAATCAAGCTGAAATATTTTTTTGTACACAATAATTAATTATGTTCACAGAGAAAAAGCTTTTATCTCATTTGAAAAGTCACTTATTTATCTCATTTCCTCATAAAATAACGATATACCATTTAACCTTTTAATTAATTTCCTGCATTTATAAAAATTAGAAAAGCATTACAGGAATACATTTAAGGAAAAAAACATGTTACTATTTTGTCTCTTGCTTTCTTTAGGCATTGTGAATGCAGATATCCGTCGTAATTTTACATTTTTAAAAATAAATCAGTAAAATTTAAATATTTATTTTAAAGATATATTGATTACATTTTGCAGGATGTTTTCACGGAGAAGAATATTCGGATTGCAATGCTGGCTGTGATCCTTATTGTAATCGCTCAAATGGAACCGTAATGAGACCAACTTGCCCAATGCAATGTAGAAGTGGATGTATTTGCAAACCAGGTTATGTTCGACAACATTCTAATTCCGGCTTTGTTTTCTGCGTGCCCGAATCACAGTGTAAAAGTAAGTTATTTTTAATTTATTAATAAATACGACATTCTTTCATGCATAATTTTTAAACTATATTCTTATTTATCCTGAAATATTATGATCTATATTTAAAATTGTAACTATTGGTAATTTAATCTGTAATCAATTAATATTATAAAATGATGATTGCAGATAATTAACTGAAAAAGACTAAAATATGCAGAATATTTTTGTAGTAATATTCAATCTATGTAGATTTAAGATTGCAATTTAAGTAACCATATTTATGTTAAAACTGGATAAAATTATATATACTACTGGAAAATAAAAAATAATTTTCATTTAAGTAACCATATTTATGTTAAAACTGGATAAAATTATATATACTACTGGAAAATAATTAGAAATAAATTATGTAACATAATTTATTTATTTTTCAATTATTCATAAGTTTAAAATAGCAGGTTATAATTTGAATACTTTTAATTGTGCATATGAAATATAAAATACTTTGACTTTCTCTTTGGGAAATAACAAAACATCCTGTAAAGAAAAATATTATTTTTGTATTCAGTTTGCAAATATTTGCATTATTTTGCAGAAGAAAAAAAAATCTTATAAATCGCTGCTATACTTTGTTTTAACATGAAAATTCTTGAAATTCAAGATATTACTAACGATTGACAGAAAGCATAAAATAAAATATTTTCTTATAAACTGTTTTAGTTAGGTTAGGGTTTTATGTTGTTAAATTTAACAATATATAGCAGGGATGGCCAAACTGCGGCTCACGAGCTACATGCGGCTCTTTCATACCTTCAATGTGGCTGGATACATAAAAGTCAATAGTAAAAATATGAAGCAAATACTTATTTAAGTTAAACAAATTACAGATATATTATTATTTTATCTATGATAAAAAGTAGTATGCATCTATACGATATAAATGCATTTGAAATAAACAATTTTTGAAATCATTATTAAGTTTACAAAAACTGATACTGTTCTCATTGATCCAGAAAGAAAATGCGGCTCTCGAGTATTTGAGAGTCTCCTATGTGGCTCGTAGTGACATGAAGTTTGGTCACCCCTGATAAATAATCTATATTTGACGTCTGCACTTCACAGAATCCATCGCCAGTAGACTAACACTCATGATGGAGTCAACTGTAAGATTTGAAAATGGGGTACATTAAACCAGAATGTAGATTTTCCTAAAAAATATAGATATATTCGACTTCGAATTGAATTCGAGTGCTCTAATTGTTAACAAACTAAGAAAGTGATCATAGTTTTTTTTTGGATTCATATTACAGTAATTTAAAAGCGAAATGAGAACGGTATTCGGATTTGTTTCCAAGAAAGCTTCTATGAATTGTATATTTAATCATATTTTATAATCATGATATATATAAATCAACAACCGCAAAATTTTGTACTGTATTTTTATAGTTAATCGTTTCCATTCCAAAATGGAACTATTGTGAATATGAATTACATTTTTTCCCTGTTCTCTATCCATCAGCATAATAATTAGCGTAAATATTACCGATTTGAGTAAAATTCATATAGATTATTATGATATATTAAAAAAACCAATCTAGATAAGCACCGTGTTGTTGTTATTATTGATATAATCTGAGAAAAGATTTTCACATATGTCATAGACTTTCATATTCAGTTAATGACGTAGAAATGTATATCCATATATATATTTCGTTGTCCTCTTTATTGCAATACAGTATTCACGAAAATTTAAAACTTTTAGTTTCATCCATTACTTATTAATGATAATGAATCATTTAATACGGATTTATTCATTAAGTAAGCAAAACGATTCCCTCGACAAATACTTCTTTCTGTAAACAGATGTCATATTCTTCAATATTTTTGAAAAATATGAAGTACTTACTATATTTAATTATTCACAAAAATACATGAGAAAATCTTTAAGAAAAAAATGTAAGTGAATTTATCATAATAAAATTGTATTAGATTTTAACTTTATTTCAATTAAAATATAATTCATTATGCAAATCTAAAATGAAATGATTTTGTAAATTTTATTTTCAGTAAATATGCAATTATTTTATGGATATAATTTATATATTATGTTATTCATTTACAGGTTGTGGCGTTAATGAACATTATGATATCTGTACGCATCATTGTCAGAAAAATTGTGGAAACAAAGATGAGCCCTTGATGTGTGCTTTGATATGCATTCCTGGATGCATTTGCAACACAGGATATGTCAGAAAAGAAGACGACAATTCTCCTTGCATTCCAATTGAAGAATGCTAAAAATGAATTACTGTATTTCTGTTTCGATCGCATTTGTTAACAATTCAGCTTAAACGATTGAAACTACGCAAAAGTTATAGAAATAAAATTAATATCTTTAATATTACTTTTCAAGTTTTTTAATATAAATAAGTTTAAAAAAAAATTATTTTTCGGATTGAAGAATGAGGAATAAATAAAAGCAGCAGCAAAAAGATATTCAGAACCCAAAGGAAAATAGTATATTTAATTATAAATAAAGCAATAGCGAAAAAGAATAAAACTTTCACATGGTTTGCAATAACACAATTTATTCATATTATGTTTAAAAAAAAACTTATATCCGTAAATTTGGAATGCATCAAATCATACATGACATGGACAGATCAATGTTTTTTAGAGTAGAAAGTATTTGAATCTCCTAATGAAAATGACTAATGAAAATGTAAAGATATTGGTGTATTAGAAAGAATCAAGAACATTTTGAGCAGTGGCTGCAAAGGCACTCTGGAACTGCAACACCCCCAATTTTTCTCGATATATAAATATATTTATCAATTTATTTATCTTTGCTTGTAATATTTAATTTTATCAACAATCTTATACAATTCTCTTAGGCTGAACTCACACGGACCACAACAGAACCACGCCATAACCACAAAATGGTGGTTACCCTGTGGTTGGGTTGTGGCCGAAATCAGCCACTCGCGAACCACTTATATGCGCAATTCCTGAAAGGAAGCGCTGTCGGCGGCTGTGGTCGGTATATCGCCGACCACTAGCCGCCGACAGCGCTTCCTTATAATGTTGCTCCTTCCTTATATGTGAGTTGCGCTCAGCCACTGACGACCACAATTTTGTGGATGATATCGACCATAAGTTGCGACAGCCGTTGAAACCGACTTCAGTTTAGTGGTCCGTCTGAGTTATATTATGCATTTCTATATTAATATAATTATAATTCACGACCGTCTACAAGCAACCACCGTTTTGTAGTCGTGATGTGGTTCTGCTGTGGTACGTGTGAGTTCAGCCTAAGGAGAGCGAAGAACGCTATGGATACTGTGTTTACCACAGTGCCGTATTGCTACTCGCGCATGCTCACACGATCATATGCACGTCATAGTGATATGTGTGTATGCTAATTATTAGTATAAGGCGGCACTGTCCGTCGTGCAGTTCTACTTTTGTTTAAATGCAGGTTGTGCCAGTAGTAGCGTGTTAATAGTGCTTATCGTGTTTATTCCGTCTCTTTAAATATTTGAATATTACAATTAAAGACATAACATTTTGAATTATACTAAACTATATAATTTTATCGATAATAAACAATATTTTTTCACTTTTAACATTTTTTAATTTTTATCGTAATTTTGCTATTTTATCCAAATACGTATACACTGTATTTATAATATGTATGCATATCTGTATACTTCAAAAGTTGCAGCACCCCACGATTTCAAATCACGAGCTGCCATTGATTTTAACTATACAACAGAGTTTGATCAGTGATGGTTTGAGGATGTTTTGTTGCGATTATATAACAAATTTAGCATTTAATTTTTAACTAAATTTTGAATAAAATTCAATAAACACTTTAAGATTATTTATTTCTATATTTGTAAATTTCAGCTAGCCCATAATGCACTTTTCTACAAGACGATTCAAGCATTCATATTTTATTATTAAACAAAACTTAGTTTAGGAATGTAAATGCAGTAGAACCTGTATAAGATGACCACCTCCCGTTCCAATCAAAATTAGTCGTTTATACATATTATTATATAATAAACAACGAGATAAATTAAATTTTACATTTTCATGATTATAAAATATATATCTTGTTGTTATTTTAGGTTAAAAATGACTTTTATATTATGATTTTAATAAAATAAATAAACAAATGCATCGATATTTTCGGGAAACGAGTAGAAAACTCAGAAGTTCTTTACAATCCAAAAATATGTATGTATTAAATTTATAAATCAGGAACATGTGCACAAAAAAAAATTGTGTTTTATATAAGCTTACATGATACTCTTCTCACGAAAATAAAACGAAATTCTTGGCTCATTATTGTTTATAAAAATAATCAAAACTTTATAATCGAATACTCTCTTGGTTTGTGCATTATGAAGGCAGGAAAAAAAATAAATGTTTATAAAAGAAAATCGCTTATATCAAGCATAAAAAATGTGTTGATGTTTACGGTTAAATAAAAATAATCTCCGTTATCTACTACAAAATGAAATATTTTTTCTTTTAAAATAAAAAGAATGTCTTCATGATAACTAACTTTCTTGCTGCAAAAATTTTTATGACGATTTTCTTGTTTACTTTTTAACTAATTGGTGTCGTATTACATAAAAATGCAAACAAATAAAGATATTTATATTGTAAATGAATGTTTATTTGTTTTCTAGAGAAAATTTGATCAAATTCAGCTGTATGCATTCCGAAGTTTAAACAAACAGCTGTTACTATAATTAGAAATTATAGTAATTTTCAATCAATTTTTTACGAGCATAACTTTGACATCATCTGTTCCGTGAATTACTGTAAATATTGGTTGTGTTTATAAAGATAAAATATGCAAATAGAGTATTGAATATGTTAATTTGAACATGATATACGAAACAAAATTATTTCAATAGAAGTACTGTACAGTTGAACTGAATATAACAATAAAAAAGCAACATATTATCATATTCAAAATTTAAAAGTTTTATTTTACAATATAGTAAAGTTTGGGGAAAAGTAACATTTTGCGCTTCTTTCATGAAAAATTTTTATTTAAAAAACTTTATTTCTATAATTAGACTAGTATAGAAAAATGACCTTTTGAAGCAATCAAAAACACATCAAATTGAGCATAAAAAAATTAGAAACGACATATATACAGTATTTACGACTAGTAAAATCTTAACTCCTCAACTATGAAATATTAAGATTTATAGATTTTATTATTTATCAACAGATTTTTATAGAATATACTAAGCTGTATATAAATCTTATATAAAGAATTGAGAAGTATCCGAAATATTTATGAGTTTTCTTAATTTAATGCATGTAGCACAATAAATGATAAAAAAAAACATTATATTATTCTCATCTAACTTCAATAACAACAAGGATTCAACTGAAATGTTAATACGTACAATTACGGAATATTTACAAAATATTCATCTCGATTTTAATACGATTGCATCTAGATATTTGTATTGATGTTGTTAAACAATACGGTATATAGAAAACTTGTATACGTGTTGATCTTCATTTTAAAATGTTGTTTTAATTCACTTTTCTAGCTGAAATAATTATATGAACACAAAATCTACATATGTTATGTAAATAATTTGATCAGGACTGCTAATTGCAGCAACTCTTCATGTGTATTTTTGAGTCTATAACCTTTCGTTTTATTTATTATTGAACTACAAATAAATAACATTATTTCTTTCCTTGCTCTTCATATTAAAAACACAAGTTTTTATTATTCTCCAACTTTTATAAATATATATTTATAAAATGCCGCTATCTTATCCTTTAATAGCTTTGTTTATACATAGTCTTTTTCTTCATAATCCACAAACAGAATAAAACAAATTCATTAAATCTGCTATTATAGCTATAGATTACACTACATTATTATATCTTTAAGTTGAACTCTTCATCTTCCTCTATTATTCTCATCGATTAAAAATTTCCTGGTCAATCCCAACTTATTTTTGGCCTATTCACGTATAGAATAAAAAACCAGCATCAAAATTCGTCTTTTGATGACACGTCTTTTCATAATCTTCTATTTAACAATAGAGATATTGATGTGTATCTGTTTTCAGTGGCGTAACTATTAGTAAGCGCGGTTAAACAACGCTTAAGGACCATGACATTCTCATAAATATGAGAATGTCATGGTCAATGTTATTTATGTTCCGTAGAAACAATATCCAGAACAGGTCTTAAGTATTGTTTCTACGAAACATTATAAATATGAAAATTTAAATTTGGTAGATGTAGGACGTATATTTATATTATTTATCCATTAATCTAATTATTTAATCAAAACACTGGCTGTAAACCTTATGCGATTGCATTATAATTCATTTGTGATTTTGTATTTTTTTTTTTTTTATTTTTGTTACAACTAGTAATTTTTATTTTGTTTATAATTTTTTAATGGATTATTTTCGGAATGTTTTTATTTCTCTTTTTTTGCTTAGAACAAAAGAAATTTTTAATTTACCTATCAATAATATTTTCTAACAATTTAAAAATTTTGTTTAAATTCCTATACCATCATGAATTTGGAATGGGCTAGACCCAAGCATTAGGGAGTCATTTACCATATTTTGCCTAAGGGACTAAAATTTCTAGTTACGCCACTGTCTGTTCAATAGCATTGACAACAATTTTTCATTATTTTCTATTGTTTATGCCAGTTTAATTCTTCAGCATGTTTCTTGCAAGGTGTCATTCCCTTAAGGTTGCCATTTCCGTTGTTCCTCCGTTTAGTCAGAATTTCTTTTAGAGACAATATTTTGGGGATATGTATTTTCTCCACATTAAATTTTTCTGTTAATGCCCATTCAGAAAACCTTTCTTACTGTCTTCAATCATTTTTATTCGCTGTTCTAAATTCAAGGCATTAACTTTCCATTTAACCCATGGTTTAGCCATGTTTCAGCATCCGAAGGTGCAGTGATAGCTTCACACGTGTATGAGATTACATTTGATTAATACGCTTGCGTAGAACACAAACATCCGGATCCGGTGGCTGATTGTTTTCACCTTCCCTGTTTTCCCTATATCACTTTGTCTTAGGTCTTCAAGTTATGACTTTTAACATTTTTAATACAAAATCTAATTATCATATATCATAAATACAAATCTAAGGAACGTGCATATCAAAAAGATATCGCATTAAAATAGAAATGACACCATGATTTCGTTATTGCAGTGCTCTATGTCATTCTCGTGGTATGAATGAAGGGGAAAAATTCGCACGGTGCAATTTTTTTAATTGTAGCGATTTGGCTAAATGAAATTTAAGTTTAAAAGAAAACGGTACTGAATAAAGATAATCAATTAGCAGTGATGTTAAAGATTATGGTCGTCATAGACAGTTTCACTTTATGTTTGGTCTATAAAAATGATGGTCGTGGTCGCGTTAGGGATGTTAAATACCATTATTTCTATGGGAAAAATTTGGTTCCCATAAAATCGTGGTCGTCACGTCAAGTGGTCTTCTTATACAGGTAGTCGTGAAGTTAAGATTGGGCTAATGTCTACCTATGTTCCTACTAATACTTTTGAATTAACTAGCAGATTTTCATGAAACTTTTAGGGATGTTCTGCCACACTTTGACGCCTCATCCTTTAATCCAATAGGATCGTTTAATCCTACGGAATAAAATTTCATTTTATCACAATTATAGTTGCTATTATTGATTATCGATCGGAAGAGGATATAAAATGGCGGCGGAATGCGCTACTCTATATATTTAGTGCTATAGTAGAAGTAACAGATTCCTTTAATTAACATAACGCTGTTTATCTTCAATATCTGTCATAATGACGTCGAAAAACGCAAACAATTTATGTCATTGCAATACCTATGCTTGCTAAATTAGAGCTAAAATTGGACACAAAACTAATGGATTCCAAATGTTAAATAAATAAAACATATATGTCGCTTTCGAAAAGTAGGTAATTTTAGTTCTTTCTGGAACTGTTTGTTACTATTTCTTCTAATTTTAAAATTTTCATACGTAACATATACGAATTGAAAACCTGAAAATATGTTTTATTGATTGTTATATAATTATCCATTAATTATATATTCAATAATTGTTATATTGTTAATTTTATTGATTGTTTAACATCACCTTAATCCAATACTATAGGGTGGGCCAAGATAAACCAAACCCGACATGGGAGAAAATTACTTTGTTGGGTTCAATTTATCTTGGCCCACCCTGTATAAATAAAATTGTTTAGATTTCCTGTTAAAACTAGAAATATGATCCAAACTTTGTGAAATCCAGTACTATATTTCTAATGTTTATGTAAAATAAAATTATTGATAATTCTTTATGATAAAATTTCAATCAGTTTAACAATATATACATTTTAAGAGTATTTATTTATATGGACTGATAGATTAATCAAATTCAACTTCAAAAAGCTTAATAAACTTCCATCTTAATTTCAAAAATATAGTTGCTCTCATTTCCGCATAAAAAACGATATAAAGATTTAATTAACTTCCTGATTTTATTAAACTGCAGAATACGCATCAAATCTAGAACGAAAACATGTTGCAGTTTTATTTCTTGCTTCTAATGGGCACTGTGCCTGCTTTCACAATAGGTATTTTTTAATTTTTCATTAGAATAAATATTTAAATTTAAAAAGTAATCAAATTTATTTGAAATTTATTATTTCATTTTTATAGGTTGTTTTAATCTAGAAGAATATTCCGAATGCGATGCAGATTGTGATCGTTATTGTAATTGGGCCAATGGAACAATAATAAAACCTCCCTGCTCAGAATCCTGTCAAGAAGGATGCATTTGCAAAGCAGGTTATGTTCGAAAATTTCCTGGACGCACCTTCTGCATTCCAGAGTCACAGTGTAAAAGTATGTTTCGGCTTAAATTATTTTAAAAATTATTATACTTTCGCTAATATAAATTTAAAATTTGATTCATATAGCAATCCTATCTGTTGGGTCCACGGCTAGAAGTTTACATCCTGACTGCACAATAAAGTGCGCAAATCAATGACTCGGGCCCAATTCTTTTGCCGGAAGCATGGAAATGGTGCGCATTCAACAGACTGTAAAGAATATCCTAGGTCTAAAGGGTGACAGAAAGCAACGGACACTGATGTTTCCACACCTATCTTGGTCTGACTTAAATTTATTGTACAAATCGTAGTGCTTGCAATTATTTGTATTATTTTAGTAATTTTATATGTTGTTACAAGTGTATGTGAGTTTTAAATGTTTATATGATAGAAATTTTTATGTTTAGTTGATATGATGTTTAATTTAATGACAGTAATAAAGTATGCATTTATAATTATTCTATACTAAATCTTTGTTCGGAGATTTAAATTTGATATAATGTTCGACTTTCTAATGTTCAGTTAATGTTCTATTTTGTAAGTAAGAGGCACTGAAGAGGAACCGCTTAAGGTTCGAAAACGTTATGCCAGAATAAAATTATTATACTTGCTAAAAGGCTGTAAAGGACTGTTTTATTATAATATTAAGCAAGTTGTTTTTGATTACTAAAGTCTGAATACACTGAGCCGGCAATGGAGATACAAGATAGGAGATACTTTCTTAGGGCTAATAGCAAATTAATAAGGGCTGAAGAATTGATGTTGTTCCTTCAAGAATGTAAACTAAATAGAGTCTATCCAATGTCTATATATAGAATATCTCTCCCTATTAGATTGAGAACAATTCTACAACTGGTAAAGGACAGATGCCTACGCTATGCTATTATGGATGCTAGGAGAAGGTATTATGCTTTGAAAACTAAAATATTTAAGATGACGAGGTTATTTTTGCTTTAAGTATAGTCCTAGTATAGAAGTTGACATCCGGTATCTTGAGACTCAACATCAGAGACTCAGATCTAAATTAAGGGACATTTACATTAAGAAGATTAGGTGGATCTTCATTAAGCAGACTAGCAAACTGCGGAAAACGTCGCTTAATTTCCAAGATGTAGCTGTGGTAATAGGAGATATCGATGTTCCGATGGCTGTCCAGAATCTGCTTGAGAAAGGAGCGTCTACCATATTATCATCACTCCCGAGCATTTCTGATATTGCACCATCCCTTGACTGTATAATGCAAGGATACAATCATATATAATATTAAAAAATTCAAAAGTTAAAATTTTTATATTATTAAATAGTGTACTCTTTAATGATTTTCTATTAATTTTTTATATTTTATTGAAGTTAAAAAATTAATCAATATGTTTTATTTATTATGAATATTCGTAAATATTCGAGGATACTTATGATGTATTTTCTGTTCGATCAGAATTGTTTTTTTAATTTTATATACAGTATAAGTTCCTTGATAAATAAAATATATTATTCTAAAAATGTAAATTAGTTTACACTCAATAAATAATTATACATTTCTTTTAATTTATGCATTTCATGTATTATTTATTTTATTCTTTAATAGTTTGTCCTGCCAATGAGCATTATGATTTTTGTTCACATCATTGCCAACAAAGTTGTAGAAATAAAAATTTGGCATGTGTTCCAATGTGTCATTCTGGATGTATTTGCAATGATGGATACATCAGAAGAGAAGACAATAATTCTCCCTGCATTCCGATTGAAGAATGTCCGAATGAATTATTCTGAAATTAATTATATTATTTTCTATTTAATTCATGCAAGTAAAATGATTTAAAATTTGGTACAAAAGAATTATTGTTCCTTTACTTGTAACTAATTTCTTAACTAACAAAGTTGTTTTTAGATTTAACTTTAATAAGAAGCAAATTCAAAGTATTTTTAAAATTCTGGGTATAAACAATCAGATATTTTAAGATCAATAATAAAATACATTCATTCAGTATTTATTTGAGATATGCAAATACAATTATTTTAATAATATGAATCTTGGTTTAATATTAGCCTCAAAACAATTATGTTTTTCAAATCATTATTAAATCAAGAAATAATCCCATAAATAATCTTTAAATATGTCAAATTTGATTATTCACTCTTAGCAAAATTTTGTGGGAGTTCTTTTCAGTAGAGTAAGATATCTAATACCTATAAACAAATCGCGTTAATTTTTTTACTTCTCTGATTATTATTAATAATGTTCTCTTTAACATTGATAATAATAATAATAATAATAATAATGTTTATTAAACAATTAATGTTATATAAAGTAATATAAATTAATATAAAAATTATTTTTATTCAAAAATAATGAAGACGATCTTATGCATTTCTTATAGTCTAAGAATAATAAAAGCAAGCAAAATTTCATTATAAAATAAGAGTGGAATAAATTGGTCGTGGTAAGCTTACGTTCGTGAAAATAAAAGTACTGTATTAAAGTAAATAATATTTTTATCATCAATGATATTCATTCTGATCTTAATTCCATCTTTGCTATAAAGAAAAACTATTTTGTATTATCTAACAATTATTAATTGCTAATTTATTGTAAATTTGAGTATATTCGATAATTCTAATAAATATTATTATTATTCTGTTTGTAGTGCAGCTTCAGATTCTCATTTACAAAACATAAATACAGTAATACTATTCACTGCATTGTTAAAACAATATCTAATATTTATAATCGTAACCAGAAATACCTCTAACGAACTTAGATAAGCAGCAAGAGGAAGTTTACGTCGGTGCGACGGCGAGGAATCTAAGTGATAGATTAATAGAACATCAAAGAGATATTAAAAAAAGGAGTTCGGTATGACATGGAGAAAATCTACAAATTAAACAATTAAAACAGCTTATTGAAATAATTATACCTGATATGAAAGCATATTTAAATATATCTGCAGACATCTCTGTTTGATGAAATATAATGTACTAATTTGTTAATACTAAAAATACTGATGCATTATATATATATATATATATATATTTAACTTCCGTACAAATAAAAATTCTTATACATGAGTTGCTATCAATTATAACAAATAAAAGATAATTTGATAATTCTATTACTTTTGCTTTTAGCTGTGGTATGTCAAAAATTTGTGTTTATTTTGAATTATTTGCATTTCTTGTCATTGTAATTCTTATTCTGTATTTTTTTTTTTGTAGTTAATAATGGCATTGTTAGTTTTGAGATTATTAACTATTATAACTAGATTATTAACTATTGTGTGTGTATAACTATATAGGGATTCTTATATTTTTTATGCTTGTGGAGAAATAAATAATAATCTTCATTCAGAGTAATGAGAATATAATGTATTTTCTCCAGGAAAAACCGAAATAATATTTGAATGAAATGTAAAAATGATTGCTGTGGGAATTCTGGAGAACATACTGAAGTAATTTTAGCTGAAATCAATTTACGAATACTGGAGGATTAATTACTTGTGCTAATGTTTGCTTTTTAAAGTTTTAGTCAAACATAAATATTAATCTACTACGTGATCTTTCATATCAAAATATAAGAGATAAATTCGCTATTAAGATCATATTTATAACAAATTTGAATATATTTTCATTAATCTGATATTAATGAAACATTTATTAATGAAAGTACAGATTCCACGAAATAAATATGAACAATTCGATTACAGATTATTTAACAAATTACTAGCAGTTTTAAGTACAGTAATATCAAGATTTGATAAATCATCGTATTTGAAATCGGAGCATGTTACAAAGTTTTGAAAGAATATCAAGAGCTTTTTTTAATTCAAATTTGTTAGAAAAAAATGAAAACGGTTAAGTTCAAATTTATATCATACTCTATATATAGTAATCTGCTTTAAAACAAAAGTATTTGGCATTATTTTAACGTAAACAAACATTACGATGACATGCATATTGTTGAAAGTCTATTAAAAAAAATTAAATTTTGAGAAGATTAATGGGAAAAATCCAGCTATTCAATGTCTATAATGATTAAACACATTTTATTTATTGCATTTCTTTTTACAGTATTAATCTCTCTATATTTAAATGAAGCTTTTAAATTGACATTTCATGTTTTCTTTATAGAAAGCATGAAATTCTGTTCCACTATGACATGCCGAATTTGTTCCCTAGCCTTTAAAAATTCTCATTCAATCTATCATAGAAAAACCGTTATTTTTCACCAAAATGATATGGTGAGATAATTGTTATTAAAATATAAAAAAATTTATCTTACAGATGTGTATTATCTGTCCACTTTGTATATTGTAAAAATTTTAAAATTTACTTATTCCATAATTAAAGTTTAATATTTTCATAATGAAAAACTCATATTAAAAATTAAAATATTGCTTTATAAAAGATAACATTGAAATAAAAAGTATTATTTTCTATTTTTATATTATGAGAAAAATTAAATAGATGATAATAACATCCATTGTCTAGTGAAATAATAATGACATCCAGAAAAAACAATAATCCAAACTGCTAATAAATTAATATTTATAGCCAGATATACAGTTATTTATTTAACACATTTCACCACACAATTACAAATAAGATATTTGCGTAATATCGAAAAATTTCGCTTTTTAAAGAGAACGTTATATTTTATCAAGAAATTTGCTAAAGTTCGAACGTTTTGGAAATTAGTTTTATTTCAGATTAGCTTCTGATAAATTGATTTAGTTATTAAAATAAAATATAATATATACCAGAGGTGGCCAAGTTTTGTGTCACTACGAGCTATATAGGAGAATCTGAAATACTTGAGATCCGCAATCAGTTTCTTTCTGGTAATTTTAACAATGGTTTCAAAAATTGTTTATTATATATTTCACACGCATTTATTTCATATATTATGCATACTACTTTTACAATAAATAAACAAATTACAAATATATTATTTTTTTAATTAAGTAAGTATTTGCTCCATATTAACTATTGATTTTCATGGTATGGAACCACACTGAAGATACCAAAGAGTCGCAAGTGGCTCGCGAGCTGGAATTTGGCCATCGTGGTAATATACTATACAGTATATGCTTAGAAAATAATAATAATCATACAGTACTTTATGAATTGCAAAAAGCTGATATTCCAAATTATGATTCTTCTTAATGTTGATTTAATATCCTAATTTTCTTAACATTTAATTTAAATAATATACTGTAGATCCTCCATACTGATTTAATTTCCAATTATTTTTAGTTGGACAATCATAATTAATACCTTTTCAACTATTAAACAATCATTTTTACATTTCATATCAATAATTGAGGAAATTATACATACTGTAATACATACATACTGTAATATATTTTGAAATTGTTTATATATACTTGCCTAATATAGATAAAAATCTATATTAGGTTTTTATTAATTTTTTCTTATACTTTACATATAAGAATAGCAAATATAGAATTCTAAATATATAACAATAGGAATTCCTTTATAATAGTTAAGCCATCTGCCCTTTTGAATTCTGTAACGTGGCAGTACGTCATTATGACATAATATCAATGTTTTAGGCTGGACTCGCACGGACCAGCCTAAAACAGAACCACGCCACAGAATTACTGTATTTCTGTTTCGATCGCATTTGTTAACAATTCAGCTTAAACGATTGAAACTATGCAAAAGTTATAGAAATAAAATTAATATCTTTAATATTACTTTTCAGTTTCAAGTTTTTTAATATAAATAAGTTTAAAAAAAAATTATTTTTCGGATTGAAGAATGAGGAATAAATAAAAGCAGCAGCAAAATGATATTCAGAACCCAAAGGAAAATAGTATATTTAATTATAAATAAAGCAATAGCGAAAAAGAATAAAACTTTCACATGGTTTGCAATAACACAATTTATTCATATTATGTTTAAAAAAAAACTTATATCCGTAAATTTGGAATGCATCAAATCATACATGACATGGACAGATCAATGTTTTTTAGAGTAGAAAGTATTTGAATCTCCTAATGAAAATGACTAATGAAAATGTAAAGATATTGGTGTATTAGAAAGAATCAAGAACATTTTGAGCAGTGGCTGCAAAGGCACTCTGGAACTGCAACACCCCCAATTTTTCTCGATATATAAATATATTTATCAATTTATTTATCTTTGCTTGTAATATTTAATTTTATCAACAATCTTATACAATTCTCTGTAATTTACGACTTTGTAATCGAAATCGATTATAAAGTTGAATTTTTCCAGTGGATTTCGACAAAGAACCCAAATTTTGTAAAAAAAAAATTAGACCAATGAGAACAACAATTGTGTATACAATTCTCTTAGGCTGAACTCACACGGACCACAACAGAACCACGCCATAACCACAAAATGGTAGTTACCCTGTGGTTGGGTTGTGGCCGAAATCAGCCACTCGCGAACTACTTATATGCGCAATCCGTTGCTGATTGAAAGGAACCGCTGTCGGCGGCTAGTGGTCCGTATGTCGCACTGTGTGAGGTGCGCTCGACCACTGACGACCACAATTTTGTGGATGATATCGACCACAAGTTGCGACAGCCGTTGAAACCGACTTCAGTTTAATGGTCCGTCTGAGTTAGATTATGCGTTTCTATATTAATATAATTATAATTCACGACCATCCACAAGCAACCACCATTTTGTGGTTGTGGCGTGGTTCTGTTGTGGTCCGTGTGAGTTCAACCTTATTCAGTTACTACATTGTGTCATCATTTTTTTGGGTAGTGTGACGTAAATATGATAACCAGCATATTTTAATCTGCAATGCATTTTTTGGGAGCTATGAAGTACAAATGCTCAATTGCATCTCTATTGTAATTTACGACTTTGTAATCGAAATCGATTATAAAGTTGAATTTTTCCAGTGGATTTCGGCAAAGAACCCAAATTTTGTAAAAAAAAAAAAAATTAGACCAATGAGAACAACAATTGTGAATACTACGAATATGTAGTCTAGTTGTGTAATTTTGCCTGCTTTTTTATAATCTTATAAACATATTTTCGTTCGGAGTTTTGTCTCTATTTTATTAAGTTTGCTAGTTTGCAAGTAATGAGTTAGTTTTCTTCTTACTCTTCAATCATTCTGTCTAGACAAGAAAATAACATTCAGTTATTGAATGCAGTATTCAAGAAGATATTATATATCACTTTATCCATTCATGATTAGCAACACTACTATCCATTCAGACAGAATTATTGAAAACCATTGCAGTCAATTGATCATTCGTAAAGTAACTATAATACTGTATTATAAACAAATACTAGAGTTACTTTTGTTCTTGTTTATGCCAAAATGCCATTGTTGTAATAGATATCTACTATATATTTTTGAGTTTTTTCTTTTCAAAAAATAATTTCATAAAATACTGCTTACAGTTTAAAAATCGTTTTTACTCTCCTCCAACTTGATATATTAACTTTTATTTACATTTTGCAATGGATGTGCATTCGGTATTTGTTCCCAATTTTGTAAAAATAAAAAAAAGTACTGAAAATTGGATATAATAGTCAATAGAGTATTTACTTATCATATTAAATACTTCATTTTATAGATTTTTAGCTATATTTACGGTATTATTACTGTAGTTGCTATTAATATATTTCTTTTTTCTCCTGAATCACAATTTGTTTCATAACCAAATATTCCCAGAAAAACTGCATTTTGATTGTCGTGGATACAATAGAATCTTTTGTACTGACATTGCTTTAAAAAATTGGATTTGCGTAAGTGCTACATTCTTGCAAATGTCTGAGTCAGCGCAAAAATGTTGAAAATAGTTACGATACCTATAATGTTATATATAAACTCAATTAGTATCCAACTAAATAATAATGAATTTCTTTAATCTTGTTTGACATCAATTTCCATAACTGTTATCGTCTTTGCAGACTCTGTGACTAATTTATAAGACTTTTATTTTCGCCTTTTCTTCAACTTTGAGTGGGTCGTTCTAGATATTTTCATCATATGCTTACAAAAACATACTTCCGCACAAATATTCATATGATCAGGAGAAAAGAAAATTTCATTTTTTACTAGTTATTCTACAAAATATTCTAAATTATATTGAGGAAAGTGTAAAATTTTTGTCATCTCCAAAACTATTAACATTTAAAACAGAAATTTTATTTTGCAGTTATTTAGAATAAAATTATCATTTAATCTTTTAAAAAGTGATATTTATTCTGTAAACCAGTAGTGAAAATATCGTGTTAATGTTTAAGATTTATGAGAGCCACTTTTCTGAAGCAATGCCTTTACAATGATGTATCGCATTAACATGATAAGCCGTTTTTAAGCACGAATAATCTTCGTGATTCGTGCTGTGTATGAAGTCAATTTGAATATCCTTTGCACTTCAGAATAAATTTGTGTGTTCTACAACAAAAAAATATAAAAATTTTGTATTATCATTGTTTTAATTATATTTTTATTGAAATATTACAAGATTGTTATCACAATTTTCTATAAAAATAGCAATTTTTTCACTGAGCTTAGCTATACATATAATTCTTTAGATCTGTCAATTTTAATGAAACATATGTTGTTATTATTAGATTGCAAATAAGCAATATTTTTATATAATGCTACTGAAATAATAATCTTTATAAGTCGGAAAATTAGAGCATTTTCGTAAAATCATAAATAAATTATCAAAAATAGATTTGACCTTCAGAAAAATTAATAATTGTTTCTTGAATAATTTAATATATAACGCTATGCAGTGTTACTAATTCGTGAAAATATTGTGCACGGCATGAAAAAGTATAGATAAAAATAACATTTTCGTCAAGAAAACATTTAAAATTTTGAAAAAATGATATGAAACTTGGAATTTTTTAAACTGGAATGTGATTCTAACGAAACTGGGAATTTTAATATTTAATATTTTAAATAATGTATCGTTTAAAAATAAAATAGTTTTCTCTAAAATTATGTGGAAGTGTTTTATTAATAGTTTGAGATGTTACTTTTGAATATGCAACTTCTCTTGTGAAAGAATGAACGAGAATATTTTAATGGACTTAATTTACAAATCAAAAATTAAATAATCGTATTGGTTTTTTTGTGTGGAATAATTTGCAAGGAATAATAATAAATATAGTATTCCTCGCAAAGATCGTTTAATTAATCGAGTTTTTAATATAGATTAATTAAATTAGTCTACGTTTTTCAGGATATGAAAAAAAATTCGTTTTTTTATAATAAATTTCATTCAATGTATTTTATATTTTTATAAATAATATTTTTGCAATTAAATTATCCGTTTTTATTCTAACACAGTGTTATGATTTAATAAAAACTAAGTTTAATTAAATATTACAAAGAAACAGCTAAATTTTCAAATATTTACTGCTTGCATTCCTTTCGCAACTATTCAATTTTTTATTCATTGTTCAAATAGATTGATTGCACACAGCATAAGAAATTTAGTAGTATTTTAAATATGGGGAAAATGTGATTATTTGTAATTAAATGAAATATATATTAAAAAAATTTTCTCTAAAAAAACAAAATTCTATAAATATCTTATAAAATTTAAGGAATATTTATTTTGAAAAAAAATTTTTCAATTATTAAAATATTAGGATAGTTTTGCAAAAGTTTTCTGAATGATTGATTAAAAAACATAGAAACACTGTTTTCTTTAAGAAACATTTATAATTTTTTCAATTAAAAAGAGAGAAAGATCAAAATTAGAAAGGAAAAATTGATTTATAATGGGAAAAGGACATTTCTATGCATTGTACCAACAAAATGCGTGTTTATATGCAGATATTGGAGAATTGATTGGGAAACTCATTAAAAAATGCTTTACAGATATTTGTCCTATTCGATAATGCAATTTTATGGATATAATGATGCAACAATTCGTTAAAATTTATTTAATAATTCTGGCGAAAATTTATATCTTATTGTAAATATTATATAGTTTAAATATTATAGATATGTAATGCGATTCAAATGCAATATGGAAAGGCTAATTCCTGTGAAAATAAACTCGCGAAACTAAAGCATTTTAGAAAAATCTCTCCATGGATATAAAAGGTAAATGAAAGAAACTAAGTTGAATAAAATTTAAATATAAAATTATATATTTACGTATACTATATTTATATACTGTGCATGCATAATACATATAATTTGTTGTACAAGCGAAGAAAGAATTATACATAATGAACAAATGTGCAGACGAATTATCTAAAATTTGATATGAAATGATATTAGATATATACTTGCGAGATCATATAACAATTGGCGGATGGCCGCATTGAAATAATATAGACATCTCTTGATCTAGAGGATCTGGGATCAATTCCTCAAAGGATTTCAGCATCAATATCCATTGCCTATCTTTCGATCGACATCGCACGGATTTGACCGCTGTGGGCTGAATAACCTCTGATTGGAACCTCTTATAGTGTCAAATAGTAGGAAGAATAACATACAAAAAACTGTGAAAATGCTCATAATTTGTTAGAAAAACTGAGCTTTCTGCTTTTCGATACAGTATTTTTATCTGAAAACTTGTATTTTATAATTTTTCATAATTTTTTTTAATACAAGCCAGTTTGATGTAATTTTTTTTCATCAATAGAAACTATTATAGAAAAAATGTTTCTGAGATTTATCTTTGTAAAATTTAAATTTTATCTCTGAATTTTCATTTATTCGAATCATCCTATTGAATTTGAGATTACAATTTCATCTTTTTTTTTCTATATAATACTAAATTAAAATTAAGTTGGAAGCTAAAAATGCAAATCGATTTTATACTAAAAGCGATATAAAGTGCTAAATTACTAAAAATATCCATTTTTATTTTTTATATTCTATCAAATAATGTTTATATTAATAATGGCTTCTATCGCAATTGACAGAACAAATATTCTACTTCTGCAATCCAAATAATACTGTGAGTGATACGCATCTTTTTCTCCATATCTCTTCAATTTGACTTGATATGATAGTTTGTTATATGACTATATAAAAAAAAGATTTTAATGCCTATTTTGTTATAATTTAAATACCTTTTTCAAGGATAAAAAGGTGAAATGGAAAAAAGTGATTTAAAAAAAATCAGTTTGATTCAGCTTTACAATATAAATTCATCATACCTTATCAAAAAATCTAAAAATTTATCATTTAAAGAATTTTCAATAATAAATCGATATTGTGTAAATTTTAACTTAGTTTTTATGAATAAAATTTAATATTTTTCTACGCTTTTATTGATAACTTATTTAAAAAGAAGGTACAATTTATATTTATAAATCTATGGAAATCTCTGTTCCACTAGTACAGCAATATTTATTATTATCGATAAAATATTTTGAAATGTAAATTTTTTCTATCTAAGAAACATTAAATGATAGATATGTGAATGAATATAATATATTTTTATACAGTACTGTATTTTTTAAAATACTCTCATTCGTAATGTGTTTGAGACACATTCATATTGTATTTTTTTAAACATATATTGATAGTTGGCTATGTCTATGTGTAACGTAATTAATGAATTGTGTGTAAATGATTTTCATCAGCAGTAGTACATTATTATTATAGAAAATGTTCAATATTTAGAAATTTCGTAAAATTTTTGAAATAGCTCTTTGCCATCAAATTTTGAAAATATTGATTTAGCATTAATTTTTTTCGTGTTTCTACATGTAATTATGTTACAAATTTAAATGTATCTAACAAGGTTAGGCAAATGTATGACATCTGAATTATCTACAGTATATTCGGTCTTTATTTAATTCTTACTTAAAAGTTCCTGCTTGAATCGAAACTTGAATTTTTTTTTTATAGGCACAAAGGATTCATTAAAGATTGTCCAAATGGCCAGCTTACAGAACAGGTACATTTTATCTTTATTCACATAATTGTTTATAATTTATTCACTCTTGGTTATACTCTCATTCTTTAGGGTTTTCTTCGGATTTATAAACAGTTCTTTCCACAAGGCGATCCGTCCAAGTTTGCAGCTTTGGTTTTTAGAGTATTCGACGAAAACAAGGTAATTCGATATCATTTATGTATATTTTAAGGAAATTTTAATCCATAATTTTAAATATAAAAATATAAATTGCATTACTTTGATCTAAATTGTGTTTAAAACAAAAAATTTTACTTTATATTTTCTATAATAAATAAAATGTATTTAATAATTAAGAATTAATGAAATTTACTTAAACATCAATTCCGTATAAATTAAGCTGAAATATTAATTTAGTATAATTTTAGTTTTTATCAAATTTTATTGATAACTATTTCTCTTTTTATTTTTTCCAAGGACGGCACTATTGAATTTGAAGAATTCATCCGTGCACTTTCTGTGACGTCACGTGGAAACTTGGATGAAAAGTTGGTGTGTAAGTAACGTTCCTTTCCTCATGTTATTCTACGAAGAATAGTGATTTATTCGTAAATTCTTTTAGTGATATTTACATCTTTTCTTAAAAACTAATTTGCTTTGTATGATAAGTCAAGCTACCATTATATTTTAATGTAAAATATAGAGGAGTTATTACACATCATTAAAACACTTTGCATTTTCACAACATCATTTTCTAATGTTGAATTATATAATATAACAGGTAGCATAAATCAGTGGAGCGAAATTATGCTATATCATGGGGCATAAATACATATTCTAAAAATCTGTATCTGTTTGGTAAATTTCAAACAAGCATTGTAATGAATGACACTTAGTTTTATACAAATATTTAGTCTGAATTTTATTATTTTTCAGGATAGCATACGTGATGAATTTGTATGAACGCGTTTTTTTATTTTTTACAAAATATCTAGAAATAATGAGACGAGAAACCACGAACAGACAGCCTCAAGAAGCAAGGAAAACACATAAGAAGCATTAGGAGTCTTAGAAATCTGGAGACTCCTTGTGCCTTTACTGAGTTATCCTCAATTGTATCATTCGTTTATCTGTCAGATCACACAGTAATTGTATTATTGTTTTTCTTGGCTATTGTTGGCTGTTGTTAATGTATTGCATGCAAACTTCAAAATTTGTATAGTATTTATGGGAATGGTCATCTGCCTATCCATATCGTAATGATGAAAAATTTTTATTACACTTAATTTATATCATCAGTCTGAAAATACTCTGCAAATAAAGTTTAGGATAAACCTTTTATAAACTACTGAGTTTGTTTTAAAAATGCAATAACTATTGCATAATTTTCACAACCTAATACTATAGTGTAATTTAATATTAATTGTTTTGCATCAATAGTGTCATTTTATATTGTTGTTTATTATTTATATTCTTAAAAACATCTCATAATAATTTTTCATAGAATTAGAATACTTATAATAATTTTACTGGATATTTTATTTGTATATGCTTAGTTGTGATTAGACTAAGGTGTCATACGTAATATTCATTAAATATGATGAAATAAAGCACAAACTTATCTAGTTATAATGGTTTCATTTTAACATTTAAATTGCGTAATGTTACATAGTGAAAGCTGTTTACACAAATTGTTGATTTAATTGAACTATTAATCGTATAGCCATGCATCCAAGGAATTCTGGAACGAATTCTATTTTTACTACGTTAGAATCCAAGATTTAGCCATCAGTATTTTTGATTTGTACCAGAGAAATTCCTCAAATCTGCAACGATATATACTAGAAATTTCAAGCTATATAAAATTCAAATGAACAATCAATCAAATTTATCATGATAAAATACATAAAATATATATATTTTTTATCATTTTGCAGTTTCTGTTTATGAAAAGGGAATAATTGAAAAATATTCCTAAATGCTTTTCGTTTTGACGAGAAAAAGACAATGTCTGCACCTCTGCTTTAACAAGATAGTATGTTTAAAGCGGGAATTTAGTCAAGTAAATCAGTTATGCATCCATTGCATAGTTCGATCTTATATACACATGAGAAATTACCATTATAAATTATCATTCTCAGATTAAGTAACAATGAAATAATAGCACAATTATGAGGTGGATGTCATAATTTGTGGACACTTTTCAAATCTCACTATTACATAAAATTTTACCTTATTTTTTTATTGAATATTTTTAGATATTTGATGTTTTATAGTTACGAGTTTTTTAAACAAAATAATACAGTATATCCGATTTTAAAATAACATTATATTGATTTTTCAATCACTTATAAAAACAAAAATACTTGCAAATATGCGAAAAAAAGATTTTTGTGTCCATTTTTATAGAGTTCAAATTATTTATTGAGTTTCGATGATGATATAAAAAAGGAACCGAAAATTTGTTACTGAATGGTTTCTATTAAATGAATTGTGTTATGTTTAAATAATGCAATTAGTAAACTAACATTGAAATGAAAATACTGGACGTTTAGAGTATTTTTTAAAAAAAAAGCCAATGCCACATTGTTCAGAAAATAAGTACGATTTCATCCTACGACACTGTTCCTTCAAAACCTCTCTGGAAAGTATACAAATTTGAAAAATGGAACATAATAAGAGCGGAAAGTATTGATCAGCGACGTTTAAGGAAAAGAGATCTCCATTTTTTAATGATTTTTAGAAATTATATCAATTGATTTCAAGTTTACGCATTTGTTTTGTACTAAGAATACAAAAATTTATTTCCAAATTTACTTTTTGCATTATATATTGGCAAGCATGCATAAAATATTAAATTATAAGAAAGATATTGACTTGATGTATCTTATCAGTTTGTCAATTCCTGAAAACGAAAAGGGATAAAGAGATAAGGAGCGAAGACAAACCACCATAAGTGATATTGGCAAGATGCTTATATTTTAAATTTTTTCCGATTTATTGATTTCGGATATAAGAAAACATTGAAAAAGCAGAAAATGAGTATCTGTTTATTTTTTAAACATTTTATAATAGCCAGTCATCTTTTAACCAGGAGGAATCCGCAAAAGAATCTTGAGTCAACAAGTCTGAAATCAATTTATTCAGAAACAGTACAGAAAGCTGTAAGATCTCTGTCGTAAACAACTGCAATGGTTTTTTTTTCCTTAGTTTTAAATATCGATGCCATTAACTTATGCTAATTTTTAGAAATCTGATCTGTTGCTTTATGCAGTCTTTAATTTAGCCATCATTATTCACAAACAAGTTCAGATTTTACTTTTTCAGTATTATTGATTAAATAATGTACTTATTTAATGTATTTTGTCCTGATAGATCATTCAAATTGTACACCGCGTTGTCCCTTTTAACAACTGCTCTGTCACGAGACTGAATCTATAGCTATTTTCATCGCTAGTTAACACGCGAATTTTATATAAAAGTAATTTCTCAAATCCAGATCAAATTTTGTATATAAGTATTTGATTGCAATAACTATTCCATTCCTTAAAAAAGTAGTACAGATTGTGCCTTCTCCTTGTCAATAATGATTTTCCTAAATTTAAATTGATAAACAAAAAACTTTTTTTTGATATTTTTATCGATCTCTACGTTTTTTGATTTGTAGATTTATATCGATTGAATTAGTGATTTAAAAAATCAGTACTGCAAATAAATCAACATTAATCAGATTGCAATTAGAGATAAAAATCATTATTAAAAGTTAAAAGAACGGCTTTACTCATCTAATTAACCGTTATCTTAATTAGGAATTAAGATAACGGTTAATTAGATGAGTAAAGATGAGAACGGTTAATTAGGAATTAGATAAAAAGATCTTCGTAAGGATAATGTGAAACAGATTTTCAAAATGATAATAAAGAAAGTATTTTAAATGACATGATCAAATTCATAAATCTAATAAATTATTTTTCAAAATTATTGCACAATATTTTTTAATTAAATATATTCGGATTGGGTGGAAACTTTAAAGGTATCCAGTATATTGGCAACATCCGTTATTATTATTATTATTTTCATTTGACTGAACATTTACTTTGAATTTCTTGTCAGAAAAATTGATTCATTTGATTGCAGGTAAATTATGTGCGCCTGAAAATTAAATTAAATGAAGGAAACTTATTGTTTATTAAAGAATTAAACAGTAAACAAAACTACACTAAATTTTTGATTTTTTTTTGATATGTTAAAATGATGATGATAAATATTTTTCAGGGGCTTTCAAATTGTATGATGTTGATAACGATGGCTACATCACTAGAGAAGAAATGTATAATATTGTAGATGCTATTTATCAGATGTTGGTGAGTATATACATCAGTTCCTTAGTAGAATAAACTCTTAATTTGATGATGTAAATATTGCTTCAGGGCAATCAACCGAAGGAAGAGGAAGAGGAGGAGGAACTGTCTCCTAAGGAAAGGGTGGATAAAATTTTTGAACAGTTAGACAAGGCGAGTTTCATTTTAGCATTAATATTGCATTTTAACAATTCTTTAAAATAATTGCTAATTTAATTATTATTCTTATTACTTTATGAATTTTACTATAGATAGAATATTATAGTTTTGTATATTAAATTATGATAGTTTATATAATGATCATAATATTTAAAAATATAATTGAAATTTAAGCAGAATAGACTTTAGGCTGAGAACACTGGAATAAGTTAAGCAGATGACAAGTTTTTCTAAGAAAATTTGCACCTGCCATACGCTTGCATAATTCCTACTTTCGGATAATATATTAGATGAAAAATTAGAGACGACAGGTGGATATTTGACATTTCCGTTCAATTTCGCACGCAATCAGTGATTGTAAAGCGGAAAGTCTATCATTCATTCACTAACTTTTCTAATTTTAAACTTTCATAAAGTTTCTTTGTATTGAAAAAGATATCGCTAAATTTAGATGATATAAGCTCTGCAAAATTTTAAAAAAATATTTACATTGACATATGTGGAAAACATGATACTGATTTTCATATTATGCCAATTTAATTTTATAAATAAAATTCTGACTAAAAGAACAATATTAAACATATAAAAGACGTTAGATTATGAAAAATTTAGATTGTTAGAATTAGTTCTCAGAAATGATGAAATTCGAATGTTCTTTGCTGAAATGTTAACAGAAAGAGTGAATTTTTCCTATTTCTCTATTTCCTCATTTCTCTTGAAATTCTGACAAAAAGAATCGATTATTGTTTGATAGCTCTGTAAAGAACTAGTTAATACTGAAAATTCATTGGCACCAACTAGGGCCGCCGAGAGGGGGTGAAATCCGAGACTTTTGTCACGGGCCCGGCATCGAAAAGGGCCCGACCGTCGAACCTCGACGTATCACATAACGTGTCCGATAGTTCGCAGGCCGCCACAAGAGCTGTTTTGATAGACGAGGTTTGTGATTCCGTCAGTGTATAATAATTTGTTATCTTCAATATTTAACTTTCTACTGATTATTCGATATATTTAATAACGGATATATGACAAATGAAAACTTAAATAGAATCTATGGTTGAATATTATTTAAACCATTTTCTCATTCTCATTGTGTTTTTTAACATTTTCTGTAACTGCTGTAAAATGAAAGAGTGATTTCAAATTATTGAAAAATTTAAAAAATTAAATAAAATTAAAAGTGAATAAAGATGCGTTTTGTATAAACACCCGTGAAGCGAAATACAAAACTTTTATAAGTTGAATTGAAAAAAAGATAATACAACACTAAAAGAAAAAACGTTGTTAAGCTTGGCTTCGTTCTCCCGTCATCTGATAAGAGTTGATGTATTCAATATTAATGTAAAATTGTCTGTGATAACGTTTTTGTCAGATTACTATTAAAAATATCTGATTACTGTATTGTCAGTTTATATTAAGTGTTTGTTACTATACAGGCATACCTCACTTTAAGTCGCTTTAGACTTTGCGTCGGTTTTTTGTTAATAATAATAGGAAAAGCATAAAAGCCTATAAAAAGATGAGTCTCACAGGCGTAACACGCGATGTGAGTACGCCGTGTATCGATGATGATGATGTCACTTACACTATATGGTTAGACGCAGCGTCTTTATGCCGAAATTGACTTTTGTTCAACTTTCTACGCTGCATACAAGAGTATGTTGACCATTCATCGTTGGAGCATGAGCTGGTTGTTGAAACTTTGTTGTTCTCTGAAACGATATATGTCACGCATTTATGCAGTTCTTTTAGATTTAAAATTTTACAACTGCAAAACGATGACATTCAATAAATTTATAAATGAAATCATCGATAAATAAAAATTTTTGAGTTTCGCTATCAGGGCCGCCGAGAGGGGGTGAACTTTTGTCACGGGCCCGGCATCGAAAAGGGCCCGACCGTCGAACCTCGACGTATCACATAACGTGTCCGATAGTTCGCAGGCCGCCACAAGAGCGCACTGTCTATCATCCAAAGCAGTTGTGCCAAAATAAACTTTTTTATATATAACAATGTTTTGAGAGACGAGGGTTTTAAAATTTTTATTCATCCTTCATCAAAGGTTTTTAAGTTTTTTGGCCTCATCACAGATGAGGTAATAAAAATTTAAAAATTCTCTTTTTAATATTTATATTTTGTATGATATGTAAATGTATCGAATTTTGAATTTATTGTACATTTTTTTAAATAAATGTTTAATATTTTATAAGACTTTTTTATTAAACCAAAGTGATGTACTTTTTTAAGTGGGGCCCGGACCACAGACTTATTACGGGCCCGAAAATTTCTCTCGGCGGCCCTGTTCGCTATCCATGGATTATCAGCTTATCAGATTATCATTTGAATCAGCTAACTTCAAATTATGTCACAGTGATTGTCCAATAGCTAAATGACATTATTTATTTCGCGTTGTACGCTTTAAGTATGAACATCGATATGTCCGACGTTTTGTGCGCGACTCATTTATGTCAGCGTAGTGACGTTGCGCTTTACTCTTATGAGAGCCAGCCTTAAATTCAGTTTATGAAACTTTACATTAGGTCAATCAACGAATATTTTAAAAATTCATGAAAATTAAAAAAAATCACCTAAAAACCAATAAAAAATGCAAAGTCACATAAAAATGAATGTTAAAATATGCAAAATAATTTATAAAATTATTAAAAAGCTCAAAACTGTTATTAGCAACGTTACGGGGTTATTTATAGGGGGTTCTAGGTCATTTATAAAGAGTTTATTCGACTTAAGTCGCGAGTCTTGAAACGAATTAACGACGTAAGTTGAAGTATGACTGCATAAGTTTATCATTATCTGAATGAAGTTACGTGTATTCAACTTGAATTATGAGTGAAACGAATTAACGACGTAAGTTGAAGTATGACTGCATAAGTTTATCATTATCTGAATGATGTTACGTGTATTCAACTTGAATTATGAACTTTGTACTGGCAGCTCACTGATATTGGATAATTATAGACCCAGAGAAGATAAACTTCAAATTTTAATGTTTGACTAATTAACTGAAGAATTATCTGCTAGAAGATTAATTGTTTATTGGATTATCTTTTCTGACTCAAAATAGAGTTAAGTTTTCTTCTTAAACTTTATATGATTTATATTTTGTACACGTCTGTCACTAGAGCCTGAGGCGGTATCCGCATACCGTCCAACTCGAAACCATTTTTATAAAATTTGACTCGCCATCACAGAAAAATTTGAAGAAACAAATTTCTAAAGAATATAAGAAAATAATTAAACAGTTCAATTTTAATGACTAACAGTTACCGATTATTTCGAATTTTTCACACAAATTTTACAATGGTGTAAAAAATGTATTTTTAAGTGGGGCCCGGACCACAGACTTATCATGGGCCCGAAAATTTCTCTCGGCGGCCCAAGCACTAACTAGAAAAATGTTATTGTAAAAGTGTGGCATAAATTATAAAACTATTTTGAAAATATGAAAGTACTTTGAGGAAATTTAAATTGACAACTTGATTTATTTACTTTTATTGTTCCATAAAAATGAACTTTTGAAGTAACCTATTTTAAAATGATTAGCTTTTGCCTTTTTCTGAGAAAACTTTAGTACTATAGAATGTTAGAGAAATTAGAAAAAGCTGAATTAACTGTAAAAGTAAGCAAAAAAATATCACATCTAATTTTTTTATTAAAGCAGTTTTTTTTACTGTATCCTATAGGAAGATATAACTTTGATATTTATCCTCTACGTAACAGTTACTGGTAGTAATAATCAAATAATTTTGGTTTTTTTTTTTTTTTGAACAGAATCAAGACAATAAACTATCTATGGATGAATTCAAGGAAGGTTCTAAACAAGATCCGAAAATAGTCCGAGCACTTTCCCTCTACGCACCTTGATGGATTCCTCACAACAATCTCTGCAGCACTCGCCAGTCTCGAATGTGTGCCTTCCGTTGATCCAGGTTGCTTTTAGGGACTTTGCCTTTCTTGTAATTCGGGAAATGTCGAGAGTTGGCGATACACGCTCCAGCGACAACTCGTGTTCCATACCACTTCCTCCCTGTACAGATGGATATGTTTTCGTTCTTCCGATGACACAAAGGGTGGAAGATTCATTCCCATTTGACAAATTTTCTAAAAAGTTATATTCGCTTATATTAAACAAAAAAAAATTGATGATAAAGTTGAGAATCCAAGAATCACCAGATCTCGCGCGTATTGAATCATCTTCCATTTGCATTATCGACTTCTCTCCCGTAACTTGTCATTAAGTATCATTAAATCCCCACACGTCTCTTATCTACATTAAACTTCACTTCTCATAGTAGAAACGCAACTCCTACGCTTCAAATTCACTGGATAAGCGCGCTCGACTCTTGTATCGGATCCGCTGTGACGTCTTAATTGTCTGTGTAATTTCCAATGCGTTCTTTGTAACTAATAAAGAATTGCTTTCCATATCCAACAGAGGCATGATTTTTCTCATTTGCAAAACGAGTAATCGACAATCGATGAAAATTGGCGTCTCCTAGTACATTAAGTGATTCTATAGTACTTCTTTAAAAAGCAAGATTCCAAAAATCGACCGTTATTTCGGAGGGACTCGCCTCATTCGGGTCGTCGTCATAACAACCGAAGCATAACAGTAATTCTCTGGAGACTACATTTCTGAGTTATTACCTGTGTTTTAAACAGAAGTAATTCTCTTATCTGAACGTTTAATACCAAATTTCTTGGAGATTTTTAATCATAGAAGTTCGAATCCCAGAATTAAAATCCCACTACAGATAGTGAGAATCTCGTCCTCTGCATGTTGTCATTTTTAACGTGACTAACTTCTTATGATGAATTTATCTTTTCTATAAATTATTCTCAACTGTTTATAATAGACAATCACTGAACAAACTCAGAATTGTCAATAAAATATTCAAATTTCGTCATTTATGAATAAATAGGCCATCTTGTAAATGCAGAACTAAGCATGCACGTTCTGTCAACAAAAATGAAGTAATTGGATAATATATGGTCTTTAACACACTATACAATATAATTTATTAATCTTTATACAGAAATTAACTACATCGAAGAATATTAAGAATGTCGGCGAACAAAGATAATGAGAACGATTCCATTATCCATTAATAATAATAGAATTTATATGACATTATACAAAAGTGACATTTTTACCGGTGTATGTTTCCTTGTAGCCTTACTATATTTAGATGACTAATTTATTTATGAAAATATAGAACACAATGAAGATTCTATTGTTCAAAGCGGCATGCGAATACAGTAATTCAATCAGAAAATAATTTTAAAATTACTATAAATTTATATAAACTTATACAAACGAATGGAAAAGATAATTGGAAAATTCTACTGTTCTAGAATGTTGTTGAAAAATTTCCAATAATCATATACTGTATTAGTTAACAATAAGGAGTTTTTCTAAATAATCATGGCCGTAGACTTTGAATACAGTACTATTTATCTTGATGATTATATTGAAAAGTTCATAAGATTCTTTTGTAAAAGAGGAGTAATTCTTATCAAATTGAGCATGGTTCTTATTTCCAATCTCGGCATAAAATTTTTAGGACAAGAAGGATAAAGAACGCAAATGGAGGACAAGAAGGATAAAGAACAGCGTTTCACTCCTGCAGATCGAAAACTTCAAGCCAAGGGTCGGATTCACAAAGTATGTCATTATTTACGACGTCGTTAAATATAACATGTTAACGATTTATCGTAAATGCTATTCACAAAACCTGTCGTAAGCTACTTGATAATTAGCGACGAAATTATTGTCGTCTTGTTTCGAGAGTATGGAAATGACGTCAACGTTTCCATGAATATAACCAATAAGAAAGTGACTTCTGGGTAAAAATGAAGGACAAGAAGGATAAAGAACAGCGTTTCACTCCTGCAGAATAAATGCTTTTATTTTTATAAATAATTTAAATAGTTTTAATACTTTTTGATATAAATTTGAAAGAAACGAGCTGATGTATATTCTAAAAGTTAAATTATCTTTCTAATATAATAGTTTAATTAAGCATATACTGTATTTTTATAGTAATAATTTATCTTGTTTAATAATCTGTAATTAGTGCAAATCATTTAGAAAATTGATGTATTTTTTTATATTCTACATAATGCATTGAAAACATTTGTAATGATTCTTGATATCGTAGGTTGGCTAATATGAACATCATCATCTATACAGACTGAAAGCTACCATTGCTAAAAAATCTCAGTGCACATAATACTTGTGTTTCCACATTTATAGCATATGAAATGAACGCTTTGCTTTTCTCTGTATATCTATATAAGGTGAAAGTTCTAAAATTTAAAAATCGCATCTTTAGGTAGTCTATAGAAACGAATAAGCTCGGTAACTAAAATATTAACTTGAATCGAGGTAATCGATATATTCGAATAATAAATCTGTCCTCTTCACCGACTAAGAGAGAAAAATACTCTTCCGCCATTTTAAAATTGATAACGACGCGGTCATGGCGTCGTTATCTGACGATGCCGATTAACGTCGTTACTGTTTGCGACAAGTTTTGTGAATACGGACAACCGTCGTTTCGAGCCATAACGACGATATTTCGTCGTTAGTTCAATAACGACGCTTTTGTGAATCTGGGCTCAGGATTGGAAAAGCTGAATGAAAATATCTTATTAAAGATTTTGTTAATTTGTTTTCCGAAGGAAATTGAGGCTTATAATATCCCTATTGTTTGTATATCTTCCACTGATAACTTTTGAAATAAGTTCAATTAGTGAAAATCAAGATAAAGACAAGGAGGCATCGAATGCATGCTGAAATATTAAAACTGACTTCGATGCCAAATCTACAGCTGCATCCGTTTAAAAATGGCAGATATTCAAACTTTTAAGATTTCCCTTAGTAGAGATAATAGTGATACAGGATTAATCCACCTCACATTCCTTTATTTAATAATCTAGCAAATAGTGCAATTGCAAATCGTCTTTCAGATTGATTCATATTTTAATCTCCTATCATTTCAAAATAATGGAAAGTTCAGAAAGTAGGCGATTAGCTTTTACAGAGTTGCTTGTCCATTCTTTTCAGACTGTTAAATCGAAATTTCATTATTTTTGAGTTTGTAGTGGTTGTTTAAATCAATGGTTCTAAGAGAATCACTGATTTAAACAATCGATGAACAATTTAATGGTTGCTGCAACTGTTCAAATTTCTATAATTTTCCTACAAATGAATACAATATGTATGTATGTATATATAGCCTATATACCAGCTTCTCGACATTCTCAAAGATTACATTCCTAATAACTTCATGAGTAAAAATAAGCGAATAAGCATTTTCATATTGCTTTGTTTTTAATACTAAATATGAAATTGGTGTTCATATTCTAAAAAGTAGTAAGCAACGGGAAACGGTAAAAAGCCAAACGAAAATATTGATGAAAACAAAACATGGAAGACTATATCAGACGAGTATTTATTACTTAAATTTTTATGAATGCTTCACAAATATCTGAAATCGCGAATTTAGAGGGGGGCTAGCATATTTTTATAATTTCATTTTCCATTGTTTATGGCAATGTAAACAAATATTGTTTCAATAACCTATATATGATCTTAAACTTTTACAAATAATTGCATGAATGATAATGGCAAACAACCGTAAAGGATCATCAGATTTATTCCCAATTAAAAAAAGAAAAAAGATTAACGTCAAAACTATTAAATGATTTAATAGTTTAATAGTAATGAATACGATAAATAGAAATGACGAATCTCTAGCAGATTATCACAATAATACCGTATTTTTTCAATTAAAAATTGCGTATTTGATGATGATAAATGTTTTTTCTCGTAGTGCCTCCTTTTTTTAATTTCTGTGGTTTCATTTCGTAATCGCTGTTTGTCCTTAGAAGTGTGGTATATTCTTAAGGAACCAACGTAATTATTATATGGCCCACGTTGTAAACATTGATCTACATAGCTATTCTATAACGATTGCAATTTTAATAAATTCCATCTTCGATCGTTTTTATATGTTCTAAATTTTAATATATAATAAAGATGTAGATGAATAAAAATGCATTGCAAACTGGAAAAGAATAAGATAAATTTTTGCTATTCTCTAACGATTGCAATTTTAATAAATTCCATCTTCGATCGTTTTTATATGTTCAAAATTTTAATGTATAATAAAGATATAGATGAATAAAAATGCATTGCAAACTGGAAAAGAATAAGATAAATTTGTAACAATACGTATTCGACTGTAAATTCTATGAAAAGAACATGTTACTGTTCGAAAGTATCTCTAAATTATTGTATTCTTAATAAATTTATTCCAATTTTGAGGAAAATATCTAAAACTTCATTATTAGATTACACATATTCCTGATTGAAAATTAAATATTTAATCTATTCAAAAGTTTTTTTTATATGCTGCATTCGATTCTGTTCATGGATTCCTTTTAACAATATTTAAAAATCCAATTACTTTCCATACATCAATTAAGATCCACGGTTTATTTCGAACAAATTGTCGATATGTATTGTTGAAATTGTTCTCTTATTACTTTTTATATATCATCATCATACGTGACGTAATTATAATTATTCTACCATTATATATTAACATATTGTATTTAGATAAACATTAATTCCTTTAAAGAGAATTTTTAAAGTTTAAAATATTCAATTATACATCTATAATGACAATTAAAGATAACTTATGTTCATAAGTTATCTTTTATTTGTCTTAATGTAGCTATTCGGATCTTCTTATTCTAAATCATATACACTTCATTAAGTTAATTAAATGCGATAAAATTTTAAAATACACTACGAGTGTTAATTGGATTAAATCGTATTAATTCTAATGAAAAAAATATTAAAATTGAAGAGAAAATATGCATTTTTAAAAATTTCTTTCTTGCTTTTCTTAAGGAAAAAGCATCCTTGGGGAAAAAGTAATTTGTCTGACTTATCACAAGCATTATTTTTTCCAAATATAAATCTTTCTTCGTTTAACATGAGTCATTTTAGTGATATCAAGCATTTTTCTTTTATAAATAAAAGAAAGCTGACGATGAATCAACGATTTTAAAAGATTTTATTAATAAAATCTTTTAAAATCATTTGAATCTTAAAAATAATTTTTTTTTTTAATTTGAGAGAGTAATTAATTTGTAGTATGGATACAATTTGAGAAATTTATTCTAATTCTTTATTACAGAAAAATTTATGGTGCATAAAAGCAATCTGAAAAAAACTTATTTGAATAAGATTAATCTGTTCGTAAATCAAGATTAATTATCGAATTACACTGGGGAACTCGACTACTTAACGTCAGATGGAGTAACTGGTATCCATATGGCATAAGATTCTGAATCTTCTAAATTCAATTTTTTGGAATTCCTATTTCTAAATTTGTAAATAGATCTAAATGTAATTTATTCAAAAATCAATCATTGTTTCATTTTTTTTACATATTTTACGCCCCCTTTCCAATCAGGGCGATTACTAAGGGGGCGGGGCCAGTTCCAACCACGGACTGCATCCACACCTGTGGAGGGGGGTCGGATAGTGAAGGACGGGGATCACCGGGCCGGGGCCAGCACCCCGAAAAAACCGGATCCTGTGTGACATGCCAACGCGTTACCACTCTGCCATCCGGCCGCCTGTTTCATATTTTATAACAGTCGGACGGGGATCACCGGGCCGGGGCCAGCACCCCGAAAAAACCGGATCCTGTGTGACACGCCAACGCGTTACCACTCGGCCATCCGGCCGCCTGTTTCATATTTTATAACAGTGATAATAATAATAATGAAAACATAGGTAAAAATGTAAACAAGATGATTTAAACAAAATATGAAACTTGCAATGCGAATTGAATGTCGCGAGGAGTTACTTTTCATTCAGGTTGGGTCTTTGTCTTCTGATTTTGTGTCGTCTGTAGCCAACAATAGTTCGGTTTTTAGTTTATCTCCTAATTTAAAATGCAATATGAACTAATGCATATCAAAAGAATAGTCGAACTTTTTCAAAATCATATTCTGATTGATTGCCTTAGATCAGGGGTTGGCAACACAGTGCCCGGGAGCACCAGCCAGAAATCTAATCCTATATTACATATAGCAGGGGTTGGGATATGCAGTGCCCGTGGGCACCAGATTGCTCGCGAAGCAATTTTTAAATGCCCATTGTTTAAATATCTGAAATCTACATTTTAGATATTTGAACAATAGTCGTAGTTGTAATGAATAATTTTAGTCAAAATTCTTTATAATTGTGCACTTTGATTTTATCTTCGTCATTTTAACAATTATACGAATTGTACAATTAAATTGTTGACGAAAACTGAATCTTAGTGATATCTATGTAACACTAGATGACTAGATGAATCAATTTTCGACTACTAGAGACATCTGATGCCGCATATGGTGAACTATTTTCAATTCCCACTATCCTCGTATACTCTATCCAGCCACTGCGTGCTACGGTGCCTGCCGAACTCCTGCATTTCTGAAATATGTCCTCCTATTAAAAAAGGTTGCTGACCCCTGCCTTAGATTTATTGCATCTAAATTCGAGCTTTAAACGATAATAATGTGCATTTATTATATTAAACAAAAATAAATTAGAATCATTACTTTATATTTGCAATTTTGTAGCCTATTCATTATCTACAGGGGCGAAATGTTCCGGGGGCGAATTGTTGGAGGCGAAATGCAGGGAGAGACTTTTCCGTAAACCATACAGAATGAAAAAGTTGTGAAAAAATAAAATTTCAAAAAATGCTTACATTGCTAGAGAGCAAAAAATGCAATAAATCCAGAAAATTTTAAAAGATTTTGATGAAAATTAAGTGTGATTTTACAATTTTATTTTTTATGTATTTTTTGCATATTAGGTTTAATTTTTTTTAAATAGAGGGCAGCAAAAGGGTTAATTTAATCCCCAGAATTAAGCAACTTGTAATTTTGGGATCCTAAAATTGCTTTCTAACATTCATCGTAATGTAACAAAATAGCCTCATGAATTCTGGTATTTTTATGTCAGAATTCATGAGGTTATTTTGTTACATGCTATTCTATTACAGGTATATTTGTCTTAATCATGTCAAAATTGTGTCATGAATTCATGACACAATTTTGACGTGATAAAATTAGAACAATATTTATAACAATAAATATTGCTTAAATTTGAACATTTATTATTTATTTAAATATAAATAATATAATTATTTAACAATAATTTTTCTCATGTTTTTATTGCTAAACAGGTTTTTACATTTATTAAATTATATAATATAGAAATACAATAGACTCCCAATTAATCAGGTTCCTATGCATTCAGACTTTAGATCAGATGAATGAATGACTGATTGATCTGAATACACATGCAAAATACCATTCATACGTAGTAAATTAAATAATAAAATATACGTGTGTTCTTATATAAATGTTTGATAAACATTTTTTAACAACATATTTATATTTTTATTATTTAATTTACAACTTCTAAATAGTATTTTATAACCATTATAAAATGTTTATAAATAACATTTTAGATAAAAAATCAATAATCTTCATTTGCATTTTAAATTCATTTTTTTTTGAACCTCTAACTTCATATCTTTATAATCAAGATTGTTTTAGTAATTTTCATCCCCCCTTTTTTTTGTTTATATTTAAAGGAAACTAAAAGTACAGTAATTACAATAATATATTTGATTTTTAAAAATATTGATTTCAAAATGCTGACAAATTGAGTAAATATTTATCATAAAATATACTTTTATAAAAATTATGAAATTTTCTTTAAGGAATAAACCTACAATGATTTTATTCCTTAAAGAAAATTTTTTTTAAAGTATGTTTTGTTTAATTTGAAAAAATCATGATATACAATTAAACAATAAAATAATTTAAAAAAAGGAGATTATTAATTAATAAAGGAAACTGCCTTGTTATTACTTCAAACTTAATTAATATTAGAAGCACTACACAGCAGGTGCATAAAACTAATTTTTTATTGCTAAAAGCTAACGTTTTCGATGTAGTTTTACATCCTCTTCAGGCACAAACAGAATAGAACTGAACAAGTTTAAATTCAAACAAAACAAAAAA
>AYEL01076286.1:0-82362 GCA_000484575.1 Olivierus martensii | reverse complement strand
AAGATGAAGCGGGCCGTATAAAAATTGAAATGTACCTAAGGCCTAATTTAACCTTATGACGCCATTATGTAATTATGTAATGGAATTATTGATGATAGCATTAGCTACTCTATTAATAATTAATAAAACTACATGTACTTTGATATAAAATGACTACTCAAGCTCAAGCAAAATTTATTCTTGCACAAAGAATATTCCTCTCACCATCACACGGGACAAGAATAATGGTTGCGCCAATTTATCTGCACACGTTCTTGTCAATCTCGCTATCGTGTGTTACACATTTGTGATAATTACACAAAGAATATATTCGTGTATCAATATTATTTTTTAAATATATTTTTCTTGTATTATTTTTTTAGTTTTTGTTTGTATGCAAAGAGTTCAAAAGCATCCGTAGAAACTATTTTTTCATTAGAAACATTAGAAAATAATTCGTCCTACGAATAAATTCTGATAATTTTCTTTAAAAACAGAAGTATTTTATCAAACTGATTGATTTTTAACAACCTATTATATCAGAATGTTACAAAGTGTTAGATACCTATGTAATTAATTTTGTAAAATCAAATTTACAACGCAATGTGAATGATGAAATTTACTATGTCCATGGTTAATTATATCATCAAAATTTGAAGTAACTCGGTAGTGTACATGTACACTAGCGAGATTATCCATTATTTTATTTTTTCTTTTCAAGTAGAATTTTACAAATGTGGCATTGAAACTGTAATATATTCTAGTTTATGCGGCGGGCCGTATAAGATGCCTTCGCGGGCCGGATCCGGCCCGCGGGCCGCCTTTTGCCCACCCCTGCTCTAGAGGATTCAATATTAAGTATATGTTACAGTATAAGTGATTAATCCAGTGATTATTCATAATCACCAATGATTTTGGCAAATGTGATAGATTTATTTCATATATTGCAAATTAATCACATTTACAGGTGATTATGCATAGTCACCAATTTATAATGATAAATGTGATAAATCGTACTTAATTAATCAAATTTACCAGACATTATGCATAATCGCCAGTCTAGGATATAAATTTGATAAATAATGTATTCTTCTCAAGTAATTATCTGTATTCATCTTCATTTATGTAATAAATTCAGCTATAAGTGATCAAAGAAAATAAGATTTCATTTCAGTTCAAGAAATAATCACAAATAAAAGAGTGGAAATCAGATTTCACACCTAGACAAAGACATATATAAAACTTGAACATGAGTCTTGATATTTTTGTATATGACAAAAAAAAGAAAAATTATAAGGCGTATTATGATCAGAATTACAAATCCAGATTTGTTAGCAATAGTTGAAAATGAAAAAAAGAAATAATATGACTTAATGGCAAATGAACTGAGCATGATTATATAACTCCCAAATAAAGATAATTCCCTATGTGATGACATGGGATAGTATTGCAACAACTTACCATAAAAATCATAAACAGAGATTTACTCCTAAACATAGAAGCCTATATCCAGACTCCTATCCTCAAGAAGACTCTAAAAAGATCTCCTTTGAAAAGAGATGGATTTAGTGAGGAAAGTTTGGATGATGATGTTGAAAACCAAAAATGTACTGAAATGACTAGAGATAATCAAAGATAAAGTGAATGAGTGCTAAGTAGGTGTTATAAAAGTGAAATAACAATAAAACTATAATTAAATTATTAATTAAAACAACAAAAGGTAGGAAATTTCATGATATTTATCAAATTTATTATCTACACTTTGGAAATCATGCAAATATCACTTTAAAAGTAATATATTCAGCAATATTTATCAAACTTACAAAATTTATTTGGGAATTATACATAATCACCAGTAAAAGTGAGAAATTCTACCATATTTATAAAATTTACCAACTTCATTTGGGAATTATGTAAAATTGCTGGCAAAAGTGAGAAATTTAGTGAAATTTAACAAACTCATCAAAATGATTGGTGATTATGCATAATAACTAGTGACTGCATAATCACCAATTAATCATTTTTACCATAACATATATATTTCATTCAGATTAGATAATATTTATTTGAGATATTGCCCTAAATAAATGAAATATCTTCTCTCAGTTATTATATCTGGTACTGATCATATTCAACAAATTCAAAATTAATCAAATAATGGAAAAAGTCAAATGATTAATTCATGGTTCTTGACTAATTTGTTATATATGGTTTTAGCAATGTTTTAAATAATTAATAATTCCATATTTAATAAGTTATTTCATTTTTATTTTTATTATATTATGCTCAGTTTATATAATTAGTCAATAGAAATAAATCATAAATAATAGATTAAAATTTTCTTACCAGCAATTGAAAGAATATTTATTATTGATGTCAAAGTTCCACTTATATTCTATAAAATAATAAATAATATTGATAATGAATTTCAATCTTCAACTAACAATTATGTACAAAAAATAATTTGTAGGTATTCAGATTCATGCAAATTAAACTCATGTATGTGAAAATATGACCTCTTTTCAATATGTTTCACTCACTATGTGAGTGAGCACCCCTGTGAAACATATTAAAAAGAGCATTTGAGCATGTAAGGAATTAGCAGAATTGATATGAAGAGAGATGGAGTGGAAAGATTGGTTGGGAAATATGATGATCCTAGAATAAAGGGAATAGGGGTTCATGCTGTAAAAGAAGGTTGTTTGTCTCAAACACTTTCTTTAGGTACAAGGCCATCCATCAATACACCTGGAAGAACTATGAGAGAGAGATCAGAGGAGTATCAATGACTTGATTTGTTGTGTGTTTGATAATAGATTAAGAGAGAAAGTTTTGCAAAACAAGTGATAGAGATGTGGAGATAAGTTCAGATCATTTTCTAGTAGCTTCTAGGATGAAGAAATGTAAGGAAGACAAATATAGTACAGATGTGAGTGGAAGTGGTGGAGTATCTTTATATGAAGTGAGAAATATATGAGAAGACATTGTGTGAAAAGCTGGATATGATAAGATATATGAGAAAAGTGAGAATATATGCAACATGGAAAATGTATGGACACTTTGAGGAGTGTATAGTGAGTGTTGCAAGAGAAGTGATTGGTGAAGTGAGAATAGATAGGAAGAATAGTGATGCATGATGGAATGATGAAATGGCAAATGCTGCGGCTAAGAAGAAAGCATGCAATAAGACCCTGCTTAAAGCTGCTCCTGTTTCAATGCTGTTTTAATATAATGTGGTTTTTTTTTAATTCTATATTTTTTATTGATCTACTTTGACATGGTTTTTCAGACTGTTATACTCACATAAATCCAAAATCACACTAATTTGTTGCTTTGATACTTTCATGCTGTCTCGCAATTCATTTGATATCAGTTCAGTGCAGTACATACGCAAGTCTTCTGCAATCACAGTCCACAGTTATGATCATTCATCAATGTTATTTTTCAATTAAAGTTTAGCCACTATTACGGAAATTATGGATCAGTTTATACAAAATGATCTAAATTTTGATAGATATTCAAAGGCAACACAAAGTGTCATGGATGCAATGTCTCGCTATCGACAGTTGCTTGCTGAACAAAAGAGGAAAAGGCAAACGATTTTTCATTACTTGATTCTTAATGAAAAATCAAAAAGTATCAAATGAGGAAGAGTCTTTCTTGTCACAAACAAATTATTTACTTGAATATTTTTGACTTTCATGAATAATTTATGAATACAAATCAATATTAGCAATAAAAAATGTCTATAATTAATGTAATACAATAGTAATAATACATATTACAAAATAAGAAAAGGCACGTATATCTTTTATTCACTCCTGTTTCACCTATTCTCATTATTTACGTGTTAAGATTACCTCATTTTGCGCTGTTTTGTTTAGTGCTTTGTTTTCTTGGAACATATCCCCCGCGTTAAACGGGATCTTACTGTATTTGGGAATGTTAAATGGAAGTGTGATGTCATATTGGTATAAGAAATGTAAGAGTGTGCAAAGATAGTGAAAGAGAATAAGGAGAGGATGGTAAGAAAAAGAAATGAGAAGCTGTAGAATGATTTTGAAGAGAATAAAAGAATGTTCTGGAATTTTATAGAAAATTTGAGAAGGAAATAAAGTTTTGGTATGTCTAGTGTGAAAGATAAAATGGTAAAATGCTGTCAGATGAATCTAGAATGATTGATAGATGGAAAAAGTATTTCCATGAGCTTCACAAACGTATTGGAGAAAAGGATGAGGATGAAAATGAGATCAGGATGAATGAATATGAATATGATGAGTAAATCAGTGAAGAGATTATGAGTTTACTTAAATATATCGTAATTAGGGGAATTACCCTTCAAACTAAACCAAATATTACTAGCCACATATTGAGATGCTATCCCAAAGATGCTGGTTCAGGTGGCAAAATTTTATTTCTGGAAAATTAATTTAAAAAATTATAGTATATTTATTAATTACTAGATGGCACTACCTTAGTTCAAAATTCTAAATTTAATTAATTAATTAACTCAATAGATGGTATTACCACATAGCCTTGATTTGAAAATTAATCATTAAAAAATTTAATTCAGACTTATTCTACTAGGGGAAGTTTGGCTTTGTGTAGTAGTATTGGTTTAGATTATTTTAGGTGAAGTTTAGGTAATAATATTTGGTTTAGATTATTACACTCTTAATCTAAACCAAAAATACTATTAACCAAACTTCCCCTAGCTGAGATGTTGAAGTATAGTGGCAAGTTTATTATGGAGTAGAGGTGGTACCTATGTAATCTACATTGAATGAAAGGTGTGGTTCCAAGTGACTGGACTAAATCTGTAATTGTCCCCATCTATAAGAGGAAGGGTAAGAGAGGTGAATGCAAAAATTAAAGGGTATAAGTTTGCTGAAGGTATTTGGCTATGGCTGGGAAGTATTCAGTAAGATTATTATTGAAAGAGTGAGCACAGTGACTGATAAGAGACTATGGAATGTGCAGTGTGACTTCAGGAGTGGAAGAGAATGAGTGGAGCAGACTTTCTCAGTATATATGATTGTGGAGAGATATCTCTGTGTGAGAAAGTATTCTGTGCTTTGTAGATCTTGAGAAGGCATATGACATAATGAATAGAAGTAATCAATAGAAAGTGCCGAGAGAATATACTGTGAATAAACAGCTGTTTGGGGCTGTGAGAGCAATGTATATTAACAGTTTTGCAAAGTGTGAGAGTAAATGAAGGCATGTCAAAAGTAGTTTACAATTGAGGAAGGGGTGAAACAAAGTGTGATGTCCCGATATCTGTTTAATGTATACATGGATGCAAATGTGAGAGAAACTGCTGTGAATGAATTAGGTAATAAGAATTTATGCTGATGACACTATTCTCCTTTCTGAGAATGAATAAGATTTGAGAATGTTTGTTCACAATTGAATGAAGCATGACAGAAGAAACAGATGAGAATAAAGGCAGAGAAAATAAAAGTACTTGTGTTTGAAAAGAAGAATGTACAAGATATGAGGGGAATAACTGAATGAGTTTTTATACTTAGAAAGTATGTTTGAGAGAGAGAACTGCATTGATAGTTGCAAAGTTGCTAATTTTGATTAACCAACAATACCTAATGGCTAATGACTCTGTAGTAATTCTAGAGTCTGCTTGGTCAAGGCTTCTACCAGAAAACCAATTTCCCAAGCATACAAGTTAACACACTAAACATAGTTATTCTAAACAAGCAAGATATTAAATACAATACTCCATGGTGGAAACACAGCATATTTCCATCCAGATGACTACTTGGCCATCTAGTTGATTGGCCACTATTGTTGTGAAATCATTGGTAGCAACTGAGATTTAAGTATAGATTTTTTTCATAAATAATCACTATCTTAAGTCAGGAACCTACCTGTATTCAGTTTCCATTGCTTCTGTTATAGTTGCTTCAATGTTGTTCTGGTCTGCTAGTAATGATTTGTCTCATTTCACTCTTGTATTAGTAAATATTATAGGCTAATGTTGTTTTAGCTCTTTTTTTCTTTTAACATCTTGATATTATATAAAATCTTTGATATAAAAATTTAACAAATAATTTTGTTAATGAAATTAAATTAATATTAAAAACAATTGGACTCAGCTTAACTAAAATTTATAAAAATAAATAATTCCAAAGGTTTTTCCTTAATAACTTGAAGTTTGAACTACTCCATTTTTAAATAATTGCAAATAAAAGATATATTATTAAAATCATGTTCAATGATATAATTATTGTGTTAAATTTCATAAAAGCTGAATGAATAGCTTACATTAAGCAGGTTATATTAAGAGAATATCTCAGAAGTTTAAATGGTTGTAGCTAGAAGGTTAAATAGTGTAGCATTGAGGTGACCTTTAATGATATAACTTTATAAATTTTGTGAAAATCTTTTAATTAGTTTAAGTTATTATGGAAGAATAGCCAACTTGATCTTATAAGCCTTGCTTTCTTTTATAAAGTAGGCTAATAATGATAAAAAAAATTTTTTTAATTAAATTGCACTGTTTCTAATAGCTCGATCTTTGAATACTTCAAATAATTTCTAAAAATATAGTATTATATTAGGAACCATATAAATTGTTAATGAATTTACATAATGATATACATAACCAATGAACATTTTTCTAGTATCAATAGTGTTATTTATACACTTTGAATTGATAGCTGGTCTTTGTTCATAATATCATTTATTTAGTATTAATTTTTTTTACTCTCAGTTATTGTGCATGTTGTAAATATGCCACTTTTTAATTTAATGCAGTAATCTTTTTTAATTGTTTTAGTAATTATCAGTATTTACATTATGGGGATATTTTGGTTAAAAAAATAAAATATTATTAACCAAATACTTTATTGGAGAAAATTTTCAAAAATGTAAATTTTAAAATCAAAATTATTTTAAGAACATTAAATATTTTTTAAGTATAAGATTGATTCATTTCTTTTGATTAAATCAATCTTTGATCTCAATGTTGGAAAAAAGGTATGTCATTATGATACATTAGTAGAAAGTTTTCAACAGTTTTTTAAAAAATACAGAAAATCAAAATAATTTTATGCTTAAGCTATTGAAAGATTTTATAGGATATTTTTTATTTATTGTATTGTTAATTATATGTTTAAAAAAGTATTTATTGAAAATAAACTGGGTACAATTTCTAAATAATTTTATATAAATTATTTACTTTTATATCAAAAATTGTATTTTTTTTCCATCAAGATCAAAAGTTTTATTTTTGAATGAATCAGAACCAACTAATGATTTTTCTATTGATTTTTATGAAAAAATGATTTTCCATTTATGCAATTTTCAAGATATATATTTATTATTCCCCTATTAAATTCCATAATTTGAATGGTTGCTATATTTCTATAAAGAAATGGAAATTGATAAAAATATAGTAGATATTTTCAATTTTGTTTACAGGAATACCTCGATTATTGCGGTTAATGTTGCCACGAAAAATACCACAATAATCGAATCTGCGATAATCGCATTCGAAATATAACATTTACTAAAATGTTATATTTCGAATGTTATATTTAAATGTCTGAAACATAACATTTATTAAAATGTTATATTTCAGACTTCCTCAAAATCCAAATTATATAAAAACCTTCAATTGCATAAGTCAGTAAATATCTGTATACCGAAATTATGTCTTTTACAAAATGCGTGTAAAATAGCTGATCATTGCCAAGGATTTTTCAAATATGTTAATTAAATTTTATGTATAAGGTAAAAAAGAAATATGCTGAATGTCCAAATCTTCTAAGGCTGGATTCACACTGGTCTGAGACCACGTCTACGACTATGACGATGACTGACAACTTGTGATAGAACATGCACATTGATTGCAACCAGCTACACGATTTTTCGAATCAACAATAGCAACTGCGTAAACAACAGCCAATAAGAGCTGATGTATCATACAGTTCTAAACAACAGCCAATAAGAGCTGATGTAGCATACAGCTCGTAACAGATGGCCAAATGCCTCCTTTCTATTGGCTATCATAATGACGTATTCGCTGTGACCACGACAGTATTCAGCAAGTTGAATATTGGTTGTGATCGCAATGTAGAGTCGTGAAGCGAGGCTTGATGGGATTGTTTCTATGCAACGGTCGCGAACGTGGTCGAGATCTCAGTGGTAAGGTCAGTGTGAATCCAGCCTAAGTTGATCACACCACGTTTCTTCTTGATAGCTGTAGCCTTGATATCATTCTTGTTTTTAGCATTCACTGTAGGGGTAACTAAGAATGGAAATAAATATCCATATATACTTCAAGTAGAGGTGGATAGTTACTAGTGAATGGTGAGCAGACATGATAGGATAAAAATGAAGAGCTACTTGGAGTATGGCGACTCGAACAAAATGTAATTCTGGTTGCATATGTAGTGGGCTACATCTTGCGGCTGTGATAATTCGAATTTTGAGCACAACAATTCGAGTTTTGGTATCAAATTATAAACTGCGATAAATCGGGAATCGCAATAATCGAAACTGCAATAATCGAGGTATTCCTGTATTTGTAAGTAACTTAGGATATTTATGTTCAAATGTCATAATTTTAATTTCCACAAGTATAATTATAATTTCATTATAAACAAATCAAACTAAAAAAACTTATAGACAAAAAGGTCATTATTTTACCTTAGTAATCCAATTAAAATTATAAAATGAAACATTCTAAGAAAAAATATGAAAGATGAACAAAATATTTAATTAAAAAATGTTTAATTGTAAAATATATAATTGAAGAGGGCTGAACAAATGAAAATTTTTTTCTTATATGATTAGTTGAGGATCATCAAGTACACTCAGCCCTCGATTTACTTCTTGAGTAACGTTTTCAGCAATTTCTTGCCATTTTCAACTCACAAGCTACATTCTAAATTGTAATTGTTCTTATTATTTAGAATGTAGCTTGTGAGTTGAAAATGGCAAGAAATTGCTGAAAACGTTACTCAAAATTAAAGAATTTTTTTAAAAAACGTATCAGGCTGCTTAGTGGTGCTTTAGTATGTTAATGATTGTCTTGTTATTTTCAATCTAAAACTTTTTCGTTACTTCTAGTTATAAGTTCCGGTTTCCGGTTTTGTTTTTGCCGATTAACGATAATTGTTGTTAGATTGTTTTTGAGATTAATAGTAGTTAAGTTAGAACTTAGACAAAGACCTGAGCTCAGGCCGAACTCTGGGATTGCAGAGTTGTTAGCTGTTAGGATTAATTAGAATTAATAACATTTGACATTCGTAGTTAATAGTAGTTAAGTTAGAACTTAGAAAAAGACCTGAGCTCAGGCCAAACTCTGGGATTGCAGAGTTGTTAGCCGTTAGGATTAATTAGAATTAATAACATTTGACATTCATTCTAATCCGCAACTTTGCACATTGAAGCTATCGTTATAAGACAATACCATACTAAATGTCATGTGATTAATGACCAGAAACTATCATTAATCTACTATCACAATCCTGTGGGATGCCAGAAACTATCCCAATCCTGTGGGATGCTTATAATAATTAATATCATTATTGTCAATAAACATATATACTGATCCAGTATATTTTTGTATATGTATATTTTTTTGCACATTGAAGCTATCGTTATAAGACAATACCATACTAAATGTCATGTGATTAATGACAACCCCACGATATCGGTCTCGGCATTCCTGCTGAACCGCTCTTCCGATCTATTTATTATTTCAAAAAAAATAATAGTATTAATTAGAATTAATCTCTCTAAAAGCAGCAAAGATGGTGTCTTTCAGTTACACTAAATAGAATTTATAAAAGTTAATTTTAAATTTTAATTACAAAAGCAAAAGTTAATTTTACTCAATATATGCTACAGATCTGAAAATTAAAAATATCTGTTTAATAACAAATTTTTTTTAATCCTGAAATATATTTAATCTTCAGTAGATTTGGATTCTTGAATTACTAAAGTAATCCAAGAATCTGAATGTAATAAAGACTAAATATAACTAAAGTAATGCATTTTAGTTAGATCGATGATAAAGTTGTCTTAGAGGCAAAATAGATTAATTTATTAAAAGCTTTTTCTAATTTTTATTGTTACTTTTCTTTTTTATTTTTTAAAAAAGAAAACAATGACCTTATTTCTCAAACCAAAATATTTTTAATAAAGCACTTTCAGTATTTTACAAACTGAAAAAACAGTCCATGAATACTGTTTGTTCAGTTTATAGAATACTGATTTGAAAAATAAGCTTGTTGTTCATACTTTTATTTTGTGTTATCCTAATCAGGACTTATTCATTTTTTTTATTTTATTAATTTTTGTTAATTTTTGAAATCTTTTGTGAATAACATATATAGTCAACAAAACAAATATACATAATGTGAAAAAAAAATTTTTTTAATAATAGTTTTCAAAATTCACAAAATTAAAATGTGTATAAAATAGTTTCATGAATGCACTTATATTACAAATTAAAACTATTAGTCAAACTTCCTTATTTATATTTCTGCTTTTAAGGAATCATAAAAATTTAATACAGTGGGTAATCAGTTAATCAACATAATCCATTCAAAAACAATGTTCGCTACTCAAATTGTTTGTTAACCAATCATCAATTTACAATAGATTTTTATAGGAATTTGATTAATTCGTATTTGAGACCCCAATAACATAAATAAAAAATTATATAATTTCTTACTACGTTTATTTATATGTAGTAATAAATAAAAAATTATATAATTTCTTACTACGTTTATTTATATGTAATAGAAATAAAAAATTATATAATTTCTTACTACATTTATTTATATGTAATAATCATAATAAAAAATTATATAATTTCTTACTACATTTATTTATATGTAATAACGATTTTTATGGGAATTTGATTAATTCGTTCTGGAGACCCAAAAAAAAAAATAAATAAAAATTTTCTTACTACATTTCATTTATATGTAATAACAATAATATATACATACACAGTCTTGCATTTTCATCTATCATGTTTATTTTCCATTTGTGGGATGTTAAAGAATCTGTCTAATTTCAATTGCTTTTCTCTCTTCAGGATTTTTCAGAAGTGATTAATAGCATTGCCGTTGTAGAGATCCCCAAGCCTGTTGACCTCAATCTGGTATGGGTGCCATTAAGATCTCCCCAAGAGATCCTCAAGCCTATTGACCTTAACTTGGTATGGGTGCCATTTTAACTAGGATCCCCAAGCCTATTGACCTCAACCTGGTATGGGTGCCATTCTAACATAAATATTGTAAAATCTCTCTCTTACCTTCTTTAATAAATCTTTGATTTGTTTAAGCCTGTTGACCTTAACCTGGTACGGGTGCCATTCTAACACCAAAAAATTGTTCTCTCTCTTACCTTCTTTAATAAATCTTTGATTTGTTTTATGTTGTCTTCGTCTCTCTTACCTTCTTTAATAAATCTTTGATTTGTTTTAAATTGTCTCTGAGCTCTTACCTTCTTTAATAAATCTTTGATTTGTTTTATGTTGTCTCTCTCTCTTACCTTCTTTAATAAATCTTTGATTTGTTTTACATTGTCTTCACTCTCTTACCTTCTTTAATAAATCTTTGATTTGTTTTACGTTGTCTCCTAACCTGGTATGGGTGTCATTCTAAGACCAATCTTGGTATGGGTGCATTCTAAGACCAAAATGTAAAATCTCTCTCTTACTAACTTGGTATGGGTGCCATTCTAACACCAAAAATTGTAAAATCTCTCTCTAACTTAATAAATCTTTGATTTGTTTTAAGTTGTCTCTGAGTTCATTTTAATTAATAAATCTTTGATTTGTTTTACGTTGTCTCCAAGTTCATTTTAATCGTGGGAAAAATTACTGTTCTCCCATCCTTACCCATAAGTCCACCGACGTTCAAGACCTAAGCCTATCATTCCATTACTTCTGTCTTCTTCAGGATTTTTCGGAAGTGATTAATAGCATTGTCGTCATAGAGATCCCAAACCTATTGACCTCATCTTGACGTGGTAGAGATCCCCAAGCCTATTGACCTCAACCTGGTATGGGTGCAATCTAAGACCAAAAAATTGTAAAATCTCTCTCTTACCTTCTTTAATAAATGTTTGATTTGTAGATCTCCCCAAGAGATCCTCAAGCCTATTGACCTTAACTTGGTATGGGTGCCATTTTAACTAGGATCCCCAAGCCTATTGACCTCAACCTGGTATGGGTGCCATTCTAACATAAATATTGTAAAATCTCTCTCTTACCTTCTTTAATAAATCTTTGATTTGTTTAAGCCTGTTGACCTTAACCTGGTACGGGTGCCATTCTAACACCAAAAAATTGTTCTCTCTCTTACCTTCTTTAATAAATCTTTGATTTGTTTTATGTTGTCTTCGTCTCTCTTACCTTCTTTAATAAATCTTTGATTTGTTTTAAATTGTCTCTGAGCTCTTACCTTCTTTAATAAATCTTTGATTTGTTTTATGTTGTCTCTCTCTCTTACCTTCTTTAATAAATCTTTGATTTGTTTTACATTGTCTTCACTCTCTTACCTTCTTTAATAAATCTTTGATTTGTTTTACGTTGTCTCCTAACCTGGTATGGGTGTCATTCTAAGACCAATCTTGGTATGGGTGCATTCTAAGACCAAAATGTAAAATCTCTCTCTTACTAACTTGGTATGGGTGCCATTCTAACACCAAAAATTGTAAAATCTCTCTCTAACTTAATAAATCTTTGATTTGTTTTAAGTTGTCTCTGAGTTCATTTTAATTAATAAATCTTTGATTTGTTTTACGTTGTCTCCAAGTTCATTTTAATCGTATCTTTGATTTGTTTTAAGTTGTCTCCAAGTTCATTTTAATCGGGAAAACTACTGTTCTCCCATCCTTATCCATATCTCTACGAATGCGCAAGCACTAAGCCTGTTAGTCCGTTATGTTAATTAAGCTGCCATATCCATCTGAGATATTTTTATCTGGCGGCAGCTACATATAGAGCTCGTCACAGACTGGCCAACACCCATGATGGGATAAACCAGATGGTTGAAAAATAAAGTTCAACGGGCCAGGCCCTCCTCCTGAAAAATTGGAGGAATGGGACCAGGATCCTCCAGGATGGTAAGCCAAACTTTACCATGTGGCAATCCGACCGAACCTGTCATTCCGTCAGTCCGCAGGTCCCACATTTTTTTCTGTGAAGTGTTTGTTATCCAAATTTGTGTTCATTATCCAAACATAAAAATCTTTCATGAAATTGTTCGTTATCCGAACAGTTCGTTAACCAATCACCCACTGTATTTTATTCTAATAAATTGCCAATGGATAGATAACAGAAATTATCTTTCAACTAAATTTGTGAGAATTTGATTAATTGCTCAGCTTAATTTTAAATAACTATTTTTTGATCTTTTTCATTAATACTGTTTGACAAATAAAATTTGTTAACAATGATGTAATATTAAATACAATTTATTACAATAGCATTTTATTTCAGTTTCATGAATTAGCATCACTGAAATATATAATAGTAAAGATTTCTTTAATAAGTTATTGAAACTTATTTAATTATAGTTTATAATCATTTTTGAAACTGAAGCAGAAAAATTCTATTTCTTTACTTATATTTATTTTTATTGATTAATAATTTAAAAGTTAAGTATTTTTTATTATTTAGTCTTGCACTCTTTTTAAGATCCTTTTTCAACCAAAAATACTCTTTTTTATGGACCTGGATCAGACAATCCTATATTCACCTCTTGAAAGAGTCATGTTTTTCAGAAGATCAAAGAACTGTATAGAATATTCCAGAAAATAAATCATTTTTTAAGTAGAACAAAGAATTGTGCAGAATATTCCAAAAGACAGAATATTGATTGCCCTTGTCAGTTACATAAAGTTTGTAAAAACTTTATGTAACTAAGCATACTGAATATTGAACAATTCTATTGTACTATTTAAAATTAAATACATATGCATTGTATAATATTATATAACATTAATAAAAATTTAAAGTCTCTTTTAATCCTAAAATAACTGTTTTTAACAAAATACTATTAACTAAAATTAAGAAAAGAAAACTACGTTAAAATACAAATATTGAGTTCTTCCTTAGTGTAATTGAAGAGTGTGATCCGAAAACACATTCAGTCCATTTTTGTTAATTTTCAGGAGAAGCAAAATATGAATTGAGAAAATATTTCATATGTGAATGATTATCTACTACGAGATATCTGTTTCTAATTCATATACATGTACTTCTTAGTAGAATCTTGAAATCAATCATCATTAGTTTTTAAATACATGATGACTAAATATAATGGTGTTAATGGACACTCGCTAAGTCCAAGGACTGAACATGTTTTCAATTACACTCATTCTTCATTAGAGGAAAAACTAAATTTATTTTGATTTAAGTATTAAAATACAGTCAATTCTTGGTATTCGTAGATTCCCTATACATGTTTATGACTATTCCCGAAAATTTATTTGTAACCACAAATTCGACTTTTGTGCTTATTCGCGGATTATCACTGAACGGAGAACTAACTCCATATTTCCCATACGCACAATGGTTCAGTATTCGCGAAGAATTTACAGAACGTAACTACCGCGATTAACAAGAATCGACTGTAGTGAAAAGTAAATGTTTGAACTTTCCCATAAGTACAATGCACTCATGGGAAGCTCAAACATTACTTCATGGGAAAGTTCTGGGGCCTTCCCCATGAGTACATTATACTCATGGAAAAGGACCCAGAATATGTATTTAATCATTTCAAATTAGGAACTACTAAAATTCAAAAAATAACTTTTCTTTTAATAATAGATAAAACTTTTAAGGTTAATTAAACTTCCCCCCCTTAAACTGTTATGTTTTAATTAAATTGCTTAGGGAACTATCACACTATTTATTTCTTTTCATTTCACATTTATATTGTTGAAAGGAAAAATTTTTTCATGTAAATGTAAATTATTATGTATAAGTCTAGTATTATCATTAGTATGATTAAAGTGAAAATGTGTTGTGTCATCACAAAATTCTTTTCCACACACTCTTGTCACAAAATAATATCAAACAAAAAACTCCTTCTTCCTTATGATACAAGGGATGATCAAAAAGTAAGGTTACAAGCCATGCAGTGAAATGTGTACATTTTATTTCATACAACCAATACAGCCAACTGATAGTATATACATTAGGTTATTTTTCGACATAGTCTCCATATCGGTTTAGGCACTTGTAGCTTTGTGGGATGAGTTTGAATATTCCCTCCTGGTAAAAATCCTGTCCTTGCGTGTTCAGCCACATTGTCGCAAAGTGTTTCACCTCCTCATCTGAAGGAAACCATCGGTTTCCTAGGTGTCTCAAGTGAGGAAAGAGGTGAAAGTCGCTTGGAGCGAGATCCGGGCTGTAGGGAGGGTGTTCGATGATCACGCTGTTGAAGCAGTTTTGCTGGGACATCATCAAACAACCTCTCTACAGCCAGACCTTGCTCCAAGCGACTTTCACCTCTTTCCTCACATGAAAGAGCACCTAGGAGACCGATGATTCGCTTCAGACGAGGAAGTGAAACACTTAATTACTAAAAAGAAGCACTACTCAGCAGGTGCAAATCAATTAACCTTTAATGCTAATGTTTTCGATGTTTTCACATCATCATCAGGCATAAAAACAGAACATAACAGATTTTTTTAAAATATTTAAAACAAATAGAATATACGTTTTTAAGAACGATGCAAGTTACAATAGTAACCATTAAACGGTAAACAAATACGTAATTTAGGGAGTACAATGTAAAATAAAATAAAATTAAATTAAATTAAATACAATTAAATTATATAAAAAATAAACTGTACATAAATATGGAAAAAACATAACATAATCTTATAAAAATAAGTCCATTTTTTTCAGACTCAAAATCTTATTTATAAAAACTTGAATTGATACATAGTGAATCACAAGCAATGCTAAATATGACTTCAAAACTTTAACAATAAACAATCTATATAATAATTTGTTTATCCTCATTAGTGTCACGTACAACTTTCTACTGAAATAGCTCGAAGACTATGCGAGTGCTTCTTTTTAGTAATTAAGTTTAAAGTAATAAAAAAGCAGGTTTTTTACGTGTATATTAGTTATGGAAGGTGAAACACTTCATGACAATGTGGCTGAACATCAAAGGACAGGATTTTTACCAGGAGGGAATATTCAAACTCATCCCATGAAGCGACAATTGCCTAAACCAATATGGATTTCGATCCATATCGGTTTATGCCGATGTCAAATATATGGAGACTATGTCGAAAAATAACCTAACATATGTACTATCAGTTGGCTACATTAGTTGTATGAAATAAAATGTACACGTTTCACTGCAGGCTTTGTAACCTTACTTTTTGATCACCCCTTGTATAATTTATGGCTGATCCCTTATATATTTTTTTAATTTTATGATCAATTGGATAACCATATAAAAATGTATTATATTATTATCTAGAGGATCCATGATTGATTCCAGGTTTTACCTTGGAAGGCTGTAACCAAATAATATAGAAAAACTATTAATATACCCCTTTGGATCTGCTCTTGAATTGATACATAGTGAATCACAAGCAATGCTAAATATGACTTCAAAACTTTAACAATAAACAATCTATATAATAATTTGTTTATCCTCATTAGTGTCACGTACAACTTTCTACTGAAATAGCTCGAAGACTATGCGATGAAATTTTATAAATCCTTCTGATTTAAGTTTCTATGAGCTGAACTTAGAGTTTTGACTATTAAATATATTTTTAAAATAACTCATAAAAAATTTCAAAAAATTCAAATATCGGCATAATTTTATAACTTATTCCATAGATGGTGCAATGTGTCTGCCTGAGAGGTGGGCTTTCTGGTAGATTAAGTTAGGTCTTATCATTTAGACGATAATCATGCATTAATTAATAGTTGAGAAAGATATATATATTAATTAACATAACACAAAAATGAATAAATTTTACAAATATCTTTCATTTTAATGTATCAATATTTTTTATTAGTGATATTTGTGACATGACACTGTTTCTTGGGCAATGAAAATAAAGCTGAATATTTCCTTTCTAACCTGCTATTTACCACTAAATAATTTTATCAAATGATTTTAGGGTAGTTCAGTGGAAATGAGTAAGTAGTTGATTGTCAATCAATCCGATAACAGACGTCTCCTCATCCATTCATTTAGGTTGGCAGCTCATGCCTGTAATCGAAATATCAAAACACGCTCATCCTTAAATTTTTCTACGAGATTTCTCAGTTGGTCAAGATGTTTATCAATCCATAGTCACCTGTCAAAATTAGGTAGCTGTATTGCCAAAAACATTTTTTGTATGAATAACAAATATGCACGTGTAGATAACATGTGTGCATTGGTTAGACTAAACAGTAAATAATAAAACAATAAAAGAAGAGTAATAGACATGAAAAATACACAAAATAACTTGGTGCAAGATGATTTCGAGCCGTGCGATGGAATAGTTTTAACTTTGTAATGTCCGGTAAAAGTAATACCTAATGAAAGCGATCAATCTATAAGTCAAACAATCACAAAAAGAAACAGGAGTTAAATCAGTGATATATTCCAGATAGATTGCTGTATTAATGACTATTTACTAGAATTAACAATTCACCGTACCAACATGTAATTAAATATGCAGTTATCGGTTCAGTTGTGTGAAAGGTTCGTATAAAAAGGTAAATATATTTCCAAAAAGACACTGATTTCATTTCTGATTCTTTAATGAGCTTTGACCTAAAGATTGTCTCTTTCGTTTGGTACTACTTTGGCCAGTATTACAATCATTGCAATTATACTCATAGTAACTTATGTGAATGACTTTAGGTCCGCCATGTTATCATATCATACTTTTCTGCAAGAAAACAACTGAATTTTCTCTTTCTAACCTATACTATAATTTTAATGACATCAGGAAAGTTCAATTTAATAAATGAATAGCTAATCTTCAATCAGTTTAGGTAGATATTCCATCCAATGTGTGTGGTTGGCATATAACTCTGTAGCCAAAATAAGTTGATGCTATAATTTTTCTAAGAAACGTCGTCAATAGTCAATACATAAATCTGTAATCACGTGTCAAAATTAGACAGTTCTATTGGTAAAAATTCTGATGAAAATTCGTCATCTTTCTCTGAGCAACAACGATAACCACAAATGTAGATTCATCATTGCTAAGACTAATGGATAGTAATAAATAGGCACATAAATGCATACTAGACACGAAAAATATAAAAATAAGTTGAATGCAAAACAATTTCAAAACCAGATAGATTATATTTTTATTTGTAAATATTCTCAAAGGCCACGCTGTTATTTTTCCACACTTATACATTACAAAAATATAAATTATATTTATTATCTGATAGATTTAGATACATAAAGAAAAAGTAAAAATGAAAAAATATTTTAGTCATATTTGCAACATCACTATAATATTTCTTGGATGATAATTACATATTAATTCACAAAAATCTTTGATTTTAGTTTAATTGAATGGCTTTAGGGCCACCATGTACTGATATCACGCTTTTCAGCAAGAAAAACTGAGAGGAAGTTAATGGTGTTCGTAGACCGATTTGTTCGTGATCCGAGGTATCAGTGTACTTGGAAAGAGAAGCATTGGGTAATTGGCAGTGTTGAATGGGGTTCAGGAAAATGTTCCTAGTAGAAGTTGAAGATCGTACCGTTGCAATATTACTGCCGCTTATACAACAGCATATATTGCCCGGCACACATCATTTCCGATGGTTGGAAGGTTTATAACAACACTGACAAATGGGATTTACCACCATTCAGTTGTCGTGATCGAAGAGAATTTTGTAGACTCCAATGATCCCACTGTACACACTCAAAATATCGAAAATCTGTGGATGCGTGCAAAAAGAAAATTAAAGCGGCAATTCGGGACAAGTAACATTCTATTTAAATCTTATTTGGACGAATAAGTATTCCGAAATTTATGTAGAGGGAACGACATTTTTTCTCACTTTGTGATAGCTGTTGCGGAGAATTATGTAGGATAAAAAGCATAATTCTCAAGCGAAGATTTCTGGAAGTAAGGAAAGATGTTCAGCATTCAGCATAAACATGGCGGCATCAACGTGAGTTAGATTCTTTATAAGATTTTTTCGGATTATTATATGCAATTAATTAGTATTAGTTCCTACTAGATCTTAATTAAAATGTTAATTAAATACGTTTTAATACTATATTACGGTAAAATACAAAAGCTTAGACTCAAAAATAATAAAATGGACTAAACTACACGTTTACCAAAATTTTATTAGTTACCAACCATAGGAGGTAACTACTATCCTTTATGAGTATATATAATTCTGATTTGATCTCGACTATAATTCATTTTTATTATATGAATTAATTTTAGTCAAAATGATTAGAACTCAAAACTCTACATTAATAGGTATCTAGAAAATTTAATAAAATAAAGCCGTTTCTTTATTCTATCAACAAGTAAAATTGATTAAAAATAGATAATAATATTAAAATTTAGTTTTACACTATATAAGTATCTGTTACATTACACAATAAAGTATAATATCCGTATTTAGCATTGATCCGTATTAGCATTGGTCAAGGACAAAAATGGCAGGAGTCACGTGATGTGTCACTATCCAATGAGCAGCTGTAAACAATCGGGGAAAATGAATGCGGTACTTTCTATATCTAGAGCCAAGGTCTAGAGCAGCCATTCAACACTATATAAGTATCTGTTACATTACACAATAAAGTATAATATCCGTATTTAGCATTGAAAGCTTCGTGTGGTCAAGGACAAAAATGGCAGGAGTCACGTGATGTGTCACTATCCAATGAGCAGCTGTAAACAATCGGGGAAAATGAAAGAGGTACTTTCTATATCTAGAGCCAAGGTCTAGAGCAGCCATTCTATCGGAGGACAAGGCAGGTGGGCCAAACCCTCCATATTAAAAGAAAGAAGAAGAAGCAGCCATTCTCAACCTGCCGCTCGCCAAGATATTATGTGCGGCCCGGAAAGCACAATCATGAATTTAATGAAAGCGCGGAATTCGTCTCCCACATGCAAGAAAATAAAAATTCTGATATAAATTTTTTTTTTAAATCTGGAAAAATTAGAATTTTCCTAATTTGCTAGGTCCTTCCTGATGGATGCATTCATAAAATTTTACAGGTCATAGGTCAGTTTGGAAAACACTGACTTATGGCATTCACGAATTGAGAAGTCAAGAAGTTTTTGTTGGCGATTTTTTAGAAGTCAGACTTTTTTACGTGACATCAACCGGTTGCTGACTGCTAATATAGCATGTTGCAGCCCGCTTAATGTAGCAAACAAATGTATGCGGCCCGGGGGAAAAAAAGGTTGAGAACCACTGATCTAGAGCTAATAAGCAACCATATCGTAGGGTTTTGGATAATAGTTTTGCCACTGATAGTTTTACTGAAAAATATAGACCTATATGTAGGTCTATATTTCTATTACACAGTATATATATATACACTATGCAATAAAAATATATATACTGTATGTGTAATACAGATGTAAATATATATGTTTAAAATTATATCTGCTAATGCAATGCTAATTATATATATATATATATAATTAGCATTAATACTTGTAATAAAATGAGTTTTCAGATTCTTATATAAAATTATGCATAATAATTTAATAAAAATTTGAAAAGTTGATTTTCAAATATATTAGATATTTTAAGACATTAAAATTAATAACCAATATATTGATTTAATTTTCTGTAAAAATGATTTCAAAATTGTAAAAATCAATTCAAAATGTGAAACATCTATTAATAGTTGTTTTGTGCTGATATGAACGATTAAAATCAGTTAAATTCTAGCTAGTTTATTAAACTTAATTATTAAAATTTCCCATAAAATAGTTAAAATTTTCATCATCAGCCATCTATTAAATATTTTGTGAATTATTTAAGAGAAAACAGTATATATACATAAAAATCCAATATAAAATTTAAGAAAGAATTGAAATATGTGGCAAAAATTAAAAGAAAATAAATCTGCAATCTTACATTTAGTAAGAAGCAATATAATATTGTAAAGATTTAAATGTAAAAATTACTTTTACTAAATGTAAAAATTATAAAAAGATATTGATTTTATATATGAAGAAACAAATAAAATTTTAACAAACACAACTTGAATATCACTTGCAAAAAACTAATTATTGAAAATATTAAGTTCATTTCTATAATGATATATGAAGGCATTTATATCATTTTTATAAATGCTGTTGTATTATTTTATCAATTCACTTCTACTTATTTTGTTTCTAAGACTGATATTTTAAATTATAAAATCTGTTATATACGCTAAGCAACTTCTTAAAAATTATAGCTAAAAAAATTCATTAGTTATTCTCATCAGTTTGTATTTTTATTAGTTTATAAATTATTTCATTTAAAAAATTAAAAGTAATATATTAATTTTCTGGATTTTTTTAGTTATTCAAGAGAATTAGTATTTAAATACCAAAAATATAGGTAGAACTGTTATATTAATAAGTTTTCATAATTATATTCTGTATTGTTTTAGTATTGCATTCATAACTGTTAAACATATAGTATTAAAATAATTTAGAATCTGTTTTAATATGTTTATATGTGAATATGTTTTAATTATAAAACAGATAGTAAATTTTTATGATATTCTGGTTGATTTTATTTATCTTATTTAAAAAAATATATTTATTTCTCTATCAGAAAACAATAGTAGAGGTAACTAATTTTTATAAATATTTGTAACAGATATAAATTCATTAGTTTTATTATAATTTATTTTAGAATGAAAAATTATGGGAAGGTCGTTTTTCAGGAAAACTTGATCCTCTTATGGAAAATTTCAATGCTTCAATAGGATTTGATAAACGTTTATGGAAATCTGATATAATAGTATGCTTATTTTTATATAGACACTTTTCAATATATTTAATATTATTATTATTTTATTTTTTAAATATAATAGAAATGCAAAATTTAGTAATATTTATTAGAATTTAATTGATTGCATTGTTTTTAATATGCCATTTTAACAGATCATAGTACTTCCTCTCATGTATTTTTAATAAATTAAATAAGATAATCTTGAATTTCTTTTCAAAAATTATATTAAATATTCATTATAATTCCATTTACAAAAGAAGAAATTTTTATAAATGTTTTCATAAATTTCTTTGTTCACATAGGATTACCAGATATATTCTTTTAAGAGTACATGTACTATTTTTAGGATATGCTATTTACTATTTCAAAATTATTTTCTTTTGTTCTTTTTTTCTGTATGTAAAAAATATCAGTGCAAATACTATAATAGAATGCCAAATATAGAAAATTATAAATGATAAAAGTACAGTAGGTGATTGGTTAATGAACATAATCCGTTCTAAAATAATGTTCATTATGCGAATTGTTCGTTAACAGATAAAAGTACAGTAGATGATTGGTTAATGAACATAATCCATTCTAAAATAATGTTCGTTATGCGAACTGTTTGTTAATAGATCATTGATTTACCATAGGTTTTTATGGGAATTTAATTGATTCATTCTGGAGACACAAAAACGTAAAATATTGAAAATCAATAATTGTAAAATAAATTTGTTTAATTTTTTAATAATTAATTATAAATGTAAAATATTTTGTTATACTGTATGTACTTAGTTCTGATTTTTATTTTGCATCAATATTTTTTATAAGGTTTTTCAAATGACAGTTTATAATATATTTTAATTAATTGAATTTTTGAAATTTTAAATAAAAATTCAGATAATATTTATATAGTAGATCTCCAATTTATGTGGTTTCAAAGATATGTGAATGCATAAGTCTCAATTAAACCTTTGATAAATAAGCACTTTTGGCAGTGAGTAACTTTTAATAAAATTGAACAAACATTTTCAGCTTGTAGTCTGCTTCAGGTTATACAAAGAATAGAAATTGCTATTTTTTGTATAACCTGAAGAGGGCTACAAGCCGAAAATATTTGTTCAATTTATTAAAGTTACTCACTGCCAAAAATGCTTATTTTTTTTGAAAGTTTAATTGTATTTATGCAGTAGAGGTAGTTTTTAGTTAACTATGCATAAGTCTCTTTACTTTTGTTGAATTTCTATAAAATGAAAATGAAAAATTCATTAAAAAATTTACTTTTTTTGCAAAAATATCACTTATGGCCTAAAATTGTCTTAGCTATACTTAAAATATGTTCATAAATTTTATTTGCCAATTCCATTTACTAGTGTGCTCATTTGTGTTTATCAAATTTAATCATTGTTGGACTTAAGCAGTTTTCAATTTATGCAGAAATTTTTTGGACAAATTAACCACATACATTAGGGACTTTTATTATAGTTGAAAAATATTTTTTGTAGTTTAAATAAAGAAATTTATTTATTTTTTTATCAATGAGGCAATTAAATGATTGATAAATCTGAACATGATAATTCAGTATTGATCTAAAAATGTTATTAATTAATAAAAACTTCCTACTATTAAAAGTATATTTTCAATTTGTAAGTAAAATAAGTTATAGATATTATTAGAAGCATTACAGTTATCAATTTAGATTAAAAAAATTGTTTTAGAGTGTTATTTTTTTTAATTAAGTTTTGGAGTCATAATAAATTTGTTCCTTTTCAAGATAACATGTTACTACCAATTTGTCTAGCAAGACTGAAATTTTCTTCAATCTTTCTAGACAGACAAAATAAGTTTTAGCACATTTTTTCCCCATATGCTAAAACTTATCAAAAATATGATTCTGGAACATGTATTTAATGAAATTAGTATAAATTGATAGCTGGAAAATAAATTTCTTATAGTCAGAAAAGAACTTTTTAGCCAAATTTTAATTTTGAAAAAATATTTTTTCAACTGTAAATGTCTGAATTTTAATTTAGTATTCAGCAAATTTATATCAGATATAATATAAGTTAGCATTTGAAAAATTTTATAAAAACAATATTAAGCAAAATAACAACTTGGTATGTTTATATTGAACATCTTGTGTATATGTATGTATGTATATATATGCAGTAGACTGCTTCTTATCCAGTCTCACTTTAACCAGCTTCTGCTTTAATTGGCCATATTTTCATCAAGCTATGAGTAGAAAAAATGAATAAAAAAAAGAATAATTAATCAAAAGGGAAAAAAGCATTTGAACTTTGAAAAGATATATTCAACAGAAAGACGATTCATCTCCTATTGATATAATTCTTATGAAAAATGACATTATTTTTCCCCGAGAAATGAATTTAAATCAAAAAGACAAATGAAGGTTATTGATATCGTTTAATAAAGCTTAATATATAAAATATGCAACTGTATATTTTTTATTTAATTTACAACTTTTAAATGATATTTTGCATATATTTTCGGATTAAATGATCTTTTGTTTATCCAGCCTATGGTCCAGTCCCATAGTGGCCAGATAAGAGGGAGTCTACTGTATACTATAAATTGCAAATATACAATTAGCCAAAAGTTATGTAGATGCTTTCAAACCTTATATTTATTTTTTATTATACTTAAACTTCTGCTTAATGAACTTCTTTATGGTGAAACACAGAAGCTTCCCAAACATAAAATTCCTAGTTATGACCATATTATAATGAACTTTCATACCACAAAAACTTCCAAACAACAAGTGAAAAAAATATTTATTTCCATTTATATTAACTTTTTAAAATAAAACTTTGCTCACATAAAAAAAATGTTTTTGATTATATACTGATAAGATTTGAAATTACTACAGATTAATTAGAATCTAACTTTCAATAATCCAATCAGAGCAAATATTCTTTCATAATGATTATATATCATTTCCTTTATATTTGAAAACACATAACTAAGAATCTAGACAACCAAGGTCCATGAAAGTGCTCTTTAATGAGAAACTAGATTTTGTTGAATGAGATATCATTTTAGTTTAATTGGTTAATATATTTAATAGTAGAGTGCTTTGTTCACAATAGTACAATGCTCCTCAAGTTACGAATATGTTTGTATGTAAGTTTTGTTCATAACTCAGATATTGATATTATTTTGCCTCCAAAAGTATCAAAATAACTTTATATCTCTCATTGATTATTGTTTTGATTATAAATCAAAGTTTTTTGGTGTAATTACCACCATCTTGAAATACTATCATATTCTAACTACTGTAATTTTACATAATATTGGTTCCTAGAGCATTCTGCTATAATCATGTTTAAAATTCTCGAAGAATTTTTGAAATTTTCTGAAATATGAAAATGAAATTTCATGTTCATAAGTACAAATGCTTGTAACTCAAAGACTGCATTATTATATTACATTGTATCAACTTTTAGTTTATCATTTGCTGCTATTCAAGATAAGTTTGTAGTTAATTAGCTAACATTATCATGCCTATATATATACGAATTTTCATTAAATTCATTAAAAACATTTTTCTTAAAAAATGTTACAGTATTTTTAAGAAAATAAATTTTTATATATTTAAAGATTACTTAATATGAAAGTAGATTTTATTGCAAATTTTTGCATCGCTTCTTAAATATAGTCAACTTTTTTAAGAAATGGCATAACTAATCCATTTTGATACAAGACTCTTAAGCAATTTCCATTTAATAATCATATTTGCTTTTGTTTATTAAACGCATTGCTTCCAAATAATCATTCAGTCAGTGTCTTCCCATGAAATTATGCAACACTCACTACTCTCTGTATGACAAATAGATGAAAAGATTAATTTCTTTGAATTTCATTAATGAAAGGTCTTATTATAATATATAAAAGATAGAAAAAATAACATTTGAAAATATACTGGTATTTAATTCCAGTTTTGTATGCCTTAAGTATACAATTATTTTAGTTTGATTAAATTATTGTTTTACTAAATTGAAATCTCAGGGATATATTCTTTATAACTTTATGTATAATTTTGCAATTTAACATTTTGATTTTGTCATAAATTATATTTTCAAGTCATTAATTATTTGTGGTTTATGTTTGTGTATATCCTCATTTCCAAATATTTGTAGAAAGAATCAAATTGTAAATCAGAGAATCTTATGATCAGTTCATGACAACAAGCTGTGAGGTTAATCAATTTGAAAATAAAGCTTTCGAAAGTATTGTTGTTTCTTGTACCAACAGAATATATGGTATCATATTTTGGAATATATTTCATGACAACAAGCTGTGAGGTTAATCAATTTGAAAATAAAGCTTTCGAAAGTATTGTTCGAAAGTATTGTTGGTTCTTGTACCAACAGAATATATGGTATCATATTTTGGAATATGTTATATAATTCATCCCTCATAAAGCTTAATGTTAAAAATATCAGAATCAGTATTAAATTACATGGCACACTTTGAAGTTAATAGCGATGATAATACAGGCTGGTATATTGCCTGTTTAGGTGCCTTCAGCTCAAAATCTGGCTTCTGAATTAGAAATTTGTGCTTTTAATTATTTTTGAAGGCTACTAAACACTATTGTGTAACATTATTTTAATATACGGCTAATTTTACAATAATAGATCACTTTGTATTATATAACTGATTATATTAAGATTTGAATTAGAGTTAGCTTTAAAAAAATATAGAGTAAATTTATGCCAATGAAAAGATTTTCAACTTGAATTTCTATATAACTTTTGGCTTATTCTGTTATTCTTGTTATGTACAGTATATATATTATATTTTTAATTTTCATAGAATATGCATTCTTTATTTGCCACTTGAATATCTTACTTCATATATTTCTTTTTCTTCTTAAATTTTCATATCTTTTGAAAAAACTAATAATCTTTCTCTAATTTTTGCTTCAGAATCAATTATTGTATCAATTTTCACCCAATGTCAATGTTGTAAATTCCTAGCATTTTGTTTCTCATATCTTCATGCTAAAAACATGATATGAAAATGTAATATATATTTGTATTAATGTTGGCATGCAAAAATAGAATGCATACTCAATGATAGCTTAATTGTTATTAATATTCATAATTATTGGTATGATTCTTAGTCTGAACTATTATGTTTTAGACTAAGTACAGTATCAAAAATTTTAACTATTGGAAATTTTATGCTTGTTAATGCTTTTCAATTGAAAATGTAAAATATTTCATTTTACAGTTTTAATTGCGTTTCATTTTTGAAAAATTTTAGTATTCTACGATTTCTTTAAAAATATTGATTGTGATACTTCTTCCATAATCTGAAATGATTTCACTGTAAAAATATTTAATGTTTTAATAAAATCTTTAGCAGAAAAATAAAATTTGATATTTATATATCACATCTTGACAGAAGTATATTATTTTTGCATTAAATCTTACAAAATATTGCAAGGAACACAAAAGTTTTTATCGAGAATTCTAGCTCTTAACATTAATTGGTAAAGAACATTTTCTCTCGTATTTGAATCCTCGGTCTTAATCAAAATAAATGGCATAAATTTTATTCCATCTATTGGAGTATTTGCATCTGATAAAACATTTTATGAGTTTTGACTCCTTTTTCTATGATATGAAATAAATAATTATATTTCTGTTTTTTTTTTTTTTTTTAATTTTTTTTTTTTTTTTTTTTTTTTTTTTTTTTTTTTTTTTTTTTTTTTTTGAAAATAATGAATATTTTTGTCAAGATTGTGATATACATTTTTCTTTATCTATTTTAAAATTTATTAAATAAAATTAAACTATAAGCAAATAAATAAGATAAATTGTTTATTCAAAAACGTTTTCGGCTATCTACATAGCCTGCTTCAGTTTAAATACTGTATTTTAACTGAAGCAGGCTATGTAGATAGCCGAAGACATTTTTGAATAAACAATTTATCTTATTTATTTGGTTTATAGTTTAGTTTTATTTATTATTTACAATAAGAAGTCTTACATTATTAAAATCTATTATGTTTTATTTTTAAAATTTTAATTACTTTTATTTAACTGAAGTGTAACTGATTATAAATAAGATATATTAATATATTGTAAATAATGCAAATAAACAAAGCACTATCAAATCCAATAAAATAATGTTTATAACTATTATTAAACAATGTTTTTTCAGTTATATTTTGTTAACAATTCTGAAATTGTTTTTTGATGAATAAAAAAGAATAAGTAAATGTTATCAAGTATTGTATTATTTATTTTCATATAAATGATGTGAAAGATCTTATAATTTAATATAAATGAAATCATAATCTGTTTAACATTATTTGTATAATTTCTGATTGAAATGTATCATTATTGTACATACTTTTCTGGAATAATTCTACTATTCCTGAATATATGTTAATTTTATTTTATATAACCAAAGAATCGCATTTTCCATCTAATTTTGTTTTTCAAATTTATTAATCTATAAATTTAATACATACTGATGTATACAATGATGATAACTTACAAAACCAAACTGCTTACATTCATTAAATAACAACTTTAAAACAAGCACTTTAATAGCAGTAAACTCAATAGATATTTTTTATTTTATTTTGCAAAGTACTCTCAGTTATACACCATCCTCAGCACTATATATTAACATTACATGTTAATATATAGCATTGAAGATTGTGTATAACCAAAAGTACTTTGCAAAATAAAAGAAAAAATATCTATTGAGTTTACTGCTATAAAGTGCTTGTTTTAAAGTTGTTATACAATGATGATTTGAAAGAATTAAGATTTCTTGTTTACATAATATTTGTTGAGATTTGTTATCCAGATTTTTCTTAAAGGCTGAACCAGGGCCGCTGAGAGGGGGTGACATCCATGACTTTTGTCACGGGCCCGACCGTCGGGCCTGAAGTGTCACATAGCACGACCAATAGTTCGCAGGCTGTCGACAGAGTACGTAAAGCAGTCGTACCAAAATAAAATTTTTATATATAATGTTTGGAATTTTGAATTTATTGTTTGCCTTTTTTTAAATAAATGCTTAATGTTTATATGGTTTTTTTTTTTTTTTATTAAATCAAAGTGTTGCACTTTTTTAAGTGGGGCTGGACCACAGACTTGTCACGGGCCCGAAAATTTCTCTCGGCGGCCCTGGGCTGAACAGTATCTTGCAGATGAATTAAAACTATTTATAGATACAATATAATAAATAAATAATTCATCTAAATTTTGATCTTTGAACATTTTTTTGTGATTTTTCGTCACAGACTATCGTATGGCCTCCTCAATTTAGTTTTTATAGTATTTAAACAATATTAAATCTATAAAATATATTGCATTTAACATGTTTCATATAACATAAAGGTTATAAATTAGAGAACATCTTCCAGTAGCTTGTCTGGCATACAATTCTATTTTATATAAATTCAATTAACCATTTAATTTTTTCCTTGCTGCTGGAAGATTTAAAACATTTTACAGTCCATCCTGTGCTCAAGTGCCAAATATTTTATATGTCTTATCTGACTTTCTCAAAAAAATATAGCATGAATTTCATCTGGGATAAATAATATACCCTTTCTATGAGAGTTTCTAAGATTGATTGATGTCTATATGTGATAATTATAGAACCCAAACAAATTGGAATGTATTATATATATGTGATAATTATAGAACCCAAACAAATTGGAAGTATTTTTTTTAACCTAGGAAACAGAAAGATGAGAAAAAAAAATAAAATGGTGGAATTTATATATTAATCTATTATTTATCTTAAGTTAAAAATTTAAACATGATTTTTTTTTATTGTGATATTCTACATTATAGTTCCCAAAATTGTTTCTAGATATAAGTTTTATAGTCCTCATATATAATTTGCTTGTAGATGAAGATTGATGCCAAATCATAAGAGTTCTTTGTGCCAAATGGAGAAAATTATCATGCTCGCTCAGCACTCAAAAACTTTTCAAATTCTTTAAGAAAATATTTTTATCAAGTAATTTCTCATTATATAATAGTACACATTTAACTAAATATTTTGATCAATACGATATTTTATATGATTCTTTTAATGCCATTTCATAATTTGTCTGTAATAGCTTAATACCCGTCCATTTTCGTTGGTCCTTAAGGATTCTGCATTATATCTTTGGAACAAAAGAATTTCATTTGCTTCAAAGATAGTATAAAAATCGTTACACCAACAGCTAGCATTTAAATGCTACTAACAAATAATATGCGATCTAGAAAACCTAAATTTGAAGCTAATGCCATAAAGATGCAACATCCAAAAATTATCACAGCTAGCGGAAAAAAAGATCAGTTCATTTTAAAAAGGGGTAGATGACCTATACTTTCTCTTGCTTATACCACGCGAGATACCTGACATTTTAAACGAATACGTATTTATTATCGTGATGTGATTAAACTGTATATATGAGAAGGAATTAATGGCAAATATCCAAGAGGTATGGAAGCTCATATAATTATGATATAAACAACATTAATAATCATCAATTCGTTGGGTGCATAGTAAGACAAGTTGTTTCCATCTGGATAAATATTGAACCGATTCCAGGTCGCAACCAAATTTTTTTCAGATTGCCCAAGCCCGGATGTCAGACCAAAGCAGCCAATCATATCATAAGTGTAGGTAGTAGTATTAGTTTGTCTTGGAATAGCTTCGTCGCCTTATATATTTAACAGTGACATCGGCTTCACATATTTGTGCGACACTTAACAAAACCATTCAGTAATTTATAAAAACAGAGATCATATATAATGTGTTTTGCAACTTTGATTAAATAAGTGATGAGTAACAAAGGTAAAAAGGCTAAATAAAATATTTTAATATTAAAAAAAAATTGGAAAAATACGAATAATATTAATGCAAAAACTAAAGTTTTCATTTGTTTTTATAAATGATTAATAATGAAGATAAGTTTCGTCATAAAAATCTTGTCTTAATTATTTAATTAAAGTTAAAAAATATATATTTTTGTCTTGCATTTGATGACAAAAACGTTTCGATAATGCCATTAGTGATGCAAATGATTATTCTACAGATGTTCTTTGAACACTGTATGCCACAGATTGTTATATCGGTCAATCTTTTTATTGTCGTGCTGTTTCATAAGTTATAATTAATATAAGTTCGAAGCAAGGATGATTGGAACAAATATTCATAAGAAAGTGTTTCAGACACTGTCAAGATCATTTCTAGAAATCTCATGATATTAAAGATATAATTCTCAAATTTCAAGCTACTTAGCTATCATTTATCACAGTATTTATGAAAACTGTATCATTTTTACAATTAGAAGGATAGGTGTGTTCCCCTGTCCCCTAATAGGCATGCTTATAAACAAAAAGTGGTATAAAACTGATTACAAATGTATTTGAAATGAAAGTTTTTGTGTTCACCAATACGCTAAGTATCAATGAATCGGATATAGCATGCTAGACTTTCATCTGGTGGGCTCTATTCGATTCCGGGTCCATATCTCCAGATTATTTAGGAACTATCGATCCTGGCTTGAACTCCATCGTTAATTAAACTTTCTAAGTAATCCCATCACGGATATCGGCCAGCCCGGTTAGCTTTGAAACGATCCCTGTCATATCCTTGTGAAATTTGCGTCATATCTCGTCATTAATGAAGAGATAGAGCATAGTTTAAAAAAATGATGCAGATTACTTACAGAGAGTTGCAATGTTTTGTGAACCTGACTACATTAATAATATTTATATAGATCGGCTGGATGGCTTGGTGAAGTGTGCTGTGCTTCCATCCTTTGCGGGGGTCCGGGCCTGGATTGTTGAACTCTATCCTCCATCTGACGTCTGACTCCATCAGGAGTGCGGATTGTTCATGGTGGGAGTGGAAATGCCCCACTACTTAGTAAGCATCGGGAGGAAAGCGGCATTAAACTACATATAAAAAAATCATATTCATAGAAACAGGACTGTTGTTCAAGTTTTAAGGATTGCATCCCCCTCAATAAATTTTTTCGCTCCCAAATTGATATATTTAAATAATTACTTTATAAACTATTGTATATACTATATTAGAATTAACGAACCATATTATTTTGTATATTTGGGCAGCAAAATCATTATTGTAACAGTAGCAAATCACTGATACAGAAGAATGAAATGAGTGAAATTAAAGACAAGGATATCGGGATTCGTATAGAGTTTATCTTTAATTTCATTTATGGAATATGCAGTTTGGCAAAGTGCGATCTGAGAATGAATAATAACTGTTTGTATCAGATTCGTATTTATTTTATCTTGTATATATCTCTATATTAAATTGTAATATTTTATCTTGTGTATATTGTGATCATTCCAGCGATGACAAAATGTCAAATGTTGTATAGCCGCACCGTAAAATGAGACTTTGGCGCGGCTATCTAGATTTTTTTTAAAGATCCAGCCAAATCTTTGAATTCCATCCTTTTCCTGACAATCAACCTCACCATAAGTATAGGCAATCTATTGTGGATACAGCCATGAACCGCTTAGTATCTAATAGGATGGAAAGCGGTGTAAGAAAAAAGAGACTTAAAACGATATTTTTTAATTATTATTTGATATCATTTTCTGCTTTGTTTAGCATTAAAAATTTTTATGCCATTTTTCAACAATAAAATTTTATATGGTAGAGTCATTCTATTAGCCATCAAAAGTATTCACACCTGTGATAGAAGTGCTCGAATGAGTAAAGGATAAATATCAACCCATCCCACAATCTTATGAAAATGTGATTCAATTTGATTTGGAAATTTCAGATAGGCGACTAAATGACCGATTATATTTGAGAGAAGCAAAGCCTATTTTAATAATGTTCAACCCATCCCACAATCTTATGAAAATGTGATTCAATTTGATTTGGAAATTTCAGATAGAAGGCGACTAAATGACTGATTATATTTGAGAGAAGCAAAGCCTATTTTAATAATCTTTTAATTACTAAAAGGTTCTTCAGGTAATATCAGCAGTATAGCAGGTTCCTTCACGATATGTCAAAAATTTTTTTTATTTAATAATAAAATAAAGTATTTATATCATTTTCGTTCATATTCAGCATATTGTGATAACTATTAGTATCAAATTGTTAAAAAAGACATTTTAAAAAATTCGGAAACTTTTTTGATAAATTATCTTTGAATGCTGTCAAATGCAGATATGTGTATTTACTATTATAAAATTTTTTAACATTAAAAACTCTTTCAAGATAGAAAATGACTTAATACACATCAAACAGACAGACTTATTTTTAATTTCTAAGAAAAAAAATTGTTCAATTCACTCATGGCCGGATTTAAGGGCATTGCAATCTGTAAACTGTAATATTTAAGAGATCTTATATTTAATATTCTTTTAGTGAAGCGTAAAGTCTCTTGTAATGTGAGGTCCTTAATTGTAGCTTGATTAATTTATACATAACGAGTTCTACAGTTACACCGAATTATTGTAACTTTCTACCGGCATTTTTTCTTGCCCGTTTATTTTATTCAATTAAATACTTTCACATATTACGAATATGCACAGTCAAATGACATAGTTTTCTTTTATCTTGTCCATATTAATTGTTAATATATTTTGCGAAGCGCTACTTTTAGATCCAGGAACGTCAGTATACTACACTTCAGAATCGCAGATTGGAAACACGCGATTGGATATAAACGCTTAAGGCCTTAAGGTAAATTTCCGCCCTCTGGAGTTGCCAGTTAAAATATGTTTTTTCGAAACATTTCGAACTGCAAGTTAATATTATAATTTTTACGTTCGGACACAAATCCTGAAATCATAATTCATAATAAACAATAATTAACTTCGAATGCCTATAAGAGTTAAATTTAATGGTATTTGTTTAAAATATTTTAAAAGTCCACAATATTGTTTTAAAAAATTACTTTTTTATAAAATAGAACAGATAACAACATACTAATGTGTTGTATACATAAAACATGAGCATCTTGCATGTAATTTATCATATATCGTATATTAAGTTTTCATATATAAAAAATGAATTTTTTTCATTAATTAAAGAATTCTTTAAAAATCTGAGTTTTAGGTTTTGCAAAGGAGAAATATTTAAAATTCTGCATTATAAATATTTATCGTTATTATTAAATTTAAAGAATTCGACTTTTAGGATGGAGTAGAACAAAGGAAACTGTACCTATAGCATATATAAAAGATTGACACCGTTTTTCCTGATCAATATTTAATAATTTGGATTGGAAATGAAGTTTTTTTCTGGTTTATTCGATCCCTTTCTAATTTTATACTATTGCAATTTTCGTCGAATGAGAATGAAACGTTTGCCTTACCATTCTGTAAATATTTCAGTTAGCAACTGCAGATAATGCAAATTCTATGCGATGCATTAAAATATTTTTACAGAAAGTAATAAAAATCGACTTTTCGGCAACTAAACGAAGTTCATAAACTTTATAGTTAGATATTATTTACCCATCCTGTGCACATTCCGATGGTTAGTTTTATGTTCTCGTATTTCCTACCATTCTGAAAACTGTTTGTTTAGAACATTCGATTTAAGGTAAGAAAGGCGTATCATCCTTGTTGGACGGTAATAATTCGTTAATTAAACCCAAATTTTGGGAGACAAACGAATGCTGACGTCATCCATGACGTAAGGCTAGTTATAAGGTAGGAAAAAGAAGTCTAGGGTGGTGAACCGGAGGTGCCCTTTGCTAGTTCTAATATACACCACGAGACCGAAGTTAGCGTAAATTTAAATACCCAGTCAATAACAGGGGTTAAAATAAGTGTGCAAGAACAGACAATTTACAAATTTCGAAAGTAAATCGATTACGATTTTGTGTAGAGTTATTGGAGGCTGTAGGCTGACCACGTTTTAAACTTGCGAGTTGGTAAGAAAAATGTTTGTGATTCGAATCATTCTGTTTCCTGATTTAATGAGTTAATCGTTTCGTTGATCTTGTAGTAATTAATAAACATTTGTTTTATATCACATCCAAAATGGTGAGCCGTGCACCGCTCTTCCAAAATGGAGTGGTGCAGCAGCATCGTTGCTCCTTGGGTCAGAGAAGAAAGGAGACAGCATTTTATTCGTCATACAGTCGAAATATGTAATAAAACTGGTTGTTTATGATCGATTCGTGAGATAACTTTGCTAATTTTATGGTAAAATTGACTTTGTTTATACGATGGGAGCCTGTAGCTCTCGGTGGTGCCAGGGCTGAACTCTTGTTTTCTAAGGTTAACGCATGATATTGTATGAATTAATTGATTATCTAAACTTCATATTTTAAAAAATAATACTCTGAATTACATTTATCTTATTTCAGCTTACAGAAGATGTGGAATAAAATTTTGAAGCTTGTCATTACTCTAGGTATTAAGCCATTGATTATAAAACTGTGAATGATTAAATTATAGAATGATTTTAAAACCTCAGTTTTTCAAAATATATATTTCCAATTCATAAGTTATAGTGCTTAATAATTTGAAGTAAGATGCTAAAATATTACTAAAAGTCAAATAATCCTGAAGATATCAAAAACTAGAAAAATAGCATAAATCTTGTTTAGGTTTCACTTTTGTAAACAATGTGATTTTTTAATGGATTATGAAGAGTAAATTTTGAATCCTGTCTTGTAAAATCATTTTTTCTAAAACTTGGTAAAATGGTCTTTGACCTCACTATGTATGAAAATGAATTAGGTATGTTAGAGTCATTTCATCTTAGTTCTTAATTTATTTTATTAAATTTTCACTTTTAATTTTAGAATAATAATGAAATTTATATAAAAAAAAACATTAAAAATAAACCTATTTGAATAATATAATTGATAATAAGTATTGGAAGTATGAGGTAGAATCCTTGCTTGCATGATATTCAGAAGGCATCTGCATTGAGGCCAATCTAATATTCATGTCCTTGCCAAATCCTAAACACAGTTCTCACTTTGCTTTTGATTATTATATACCTTAATTGCATAATAGAATCAACAAAAGCTATAAATCTACAATATTATCATTCTATTACCATAAAGAGGTTCTACATTATTATAAAATATTATAATAAGGAGAAGAAATATTAATTTTATAGCAATTACTTCTATATGATATAAACTCTTTCAGAAAAAAATTTTATCTCACAGAATAAGAAATATAATCATGATTCTATATCACTCTTACTTTCATAATTATAACTTCAATTATGAAATAATATCTTTAAATAGGTTAGAAATAAATGCAAACTACATATGGAAAATAGTTTATATGTAACCTTTGGAGAATGTACTGCTAAAAAAAATAAAGATTGAGTGATATATATTTAAATTTAACTAATAGTTTAATTAAATTTAAATACTTACCAATACTTAATGGTTATGTATATATATTTACATAACCATTAAATATTTGTTGATTTTTTTGGCATTTATAAATGCCAAAAAAATTGAGAGATAATTATAAATTCTTATTTTGTAATTATCTTTCTCTTAATTTATTTCCATAAAATATTTTAGTTTTATGGAAATAAATTAAGAGTCATAGTCAATTCTATGCCAAGCCTTATAAGTGCTTTTATGCAAACAAACTTTGTGCTAGTTTATTTCAAAATTTGTAAAATTTCAAACTGCAGTGCCTTTAGGTTTTTGGTGCCATCATGTGTCACATGTCTTGGCCTTATAGATGGCATTGCCCTGTTCATAGTGATCTATACTTAGAGCAATGCTAATGTTTTATATTCATTGCTAAACAGTTTTTTAAAAGAGGAAGGGTACCACATTCTCCTTTCTAAGATTTTTTTCAAATATTGATCATCATATATGCCAGATAATTACTCATTTTTGATGAAACGATCTATAGTAGATCTTAATGAAAATAAAATGGTGCTCAAGAGCCCTTTAGCAATCAAAAGATTTTTATTCAATAACGTTTTCAATGCTCTTGGCATCTTTCTCAGTTGTTACAATCTAACAGCTGAGGAAGACACCAAGAGCGTTGAAAATGTTACTGAATAAAAATCTTTTGATGCTAAAGGGCTCTTGAGTAATATTTCTTGTAGTTTGTGTTTGGTGCAGTGTAATTGAACGTTTATAATAAAATGATGTTTATTATTAATACTGTTTTGTGAATAAATTATAACTGTTAATCTGTCTAAACTGAAATGTAACAAAAATAAGCAGCATTGACTGGGAGAGAAAATTTTATTACAGAAATGTTTTTGACTTATTCATGATGATGTCTTCAGCTGTACTGCTAAAAAAGTATAGTAATACAGCTGAAGAAGACATCACAAATAAGTAGAAAATGCTTCTGTAATAAAATTTTCTCTCCTGGTCAGTGCTGTTGATTTTTGTTTTAATTTTGTATCAGGAAATAAATATGAATGAAATATAACAAAACAGAGTTTTGAAAATTTTAATCATAATTAAAATTAAAATCAAAGCTTTTTTGATCATTTATAATATCTACTATTGTTTTAAAAATCCTATAGCATGGGTGGCAAACCTTTTTAAGTGGGCATGCCAAAATTGATTAAATTTTTGTGAAAATTACTCCTCACATTCCAATACCAATTTTAAACAATATATCAATTACAAATTGTGTCCAAAAAATTTCCCAGTGTGCTTCTTTTTTGGTTACACTCCTATCCTACAATATTTAGATAGACTAAAAATTAATCATATAATCAAAATTTTCTTATTTTACACTCATTATACAGTAGACTCCCAATTATCTGGGTTGTGAATTAACTGGGATTAATTCACATCCCAGAAGTGATGTTTAATTATTGATATTTTATCTTAGATGTGATATTTTAAATATTTTTAAACACTCCGGATTTATTTTTTTTATTATATCTTAGATAATTGGAGACTAAAATTAGTATCAAATTAAAATTACAAATATCACAATAATTTCTTGCTACAAATAAACAAATTTCCTTTTTCAATAAGTTATAGAATATTTGAATATATGCATGTATGAAATTTATTTATTTCTTTTTAATATTAACTGCATATTGCTACCTCTCAAACTTTCTAATAACGTCAAAGAAATATAAGCACTACACGCAGTAGAGAAAATTATAATAAATAGCATTTATTCAGGAACTAACGTTTTCGGCAGCTTTTGCCAAAAAGCTGCCGAAAACGTTAGTTCCTGAATAAATGCTATTTATTATAATTTTCTCTACTGCGTGTAGTGCTTATATTTCTTTGACGTTATTAGAAAGTTTGAGAGGTAGTTTGAGTATGGATAACTGCATATTGTCCGTAATTCTGATTTTTTTTTTATTTTTAGTATTTTGTAGATTATCCAGGTAAATTAATTTCCCAACTACCCCAGTTAATCAAAAGTCTACTGTATATTCTATATTGTCAAAAATCATATACAGGAATACCTCGATTATCGCGGTTATTGTTGCCACGAAAAATACCGCAATAATCGAATCCGCGATAATCGGGATAAATAATGCATGTAAAATGGGTGATCGTTGCCAAGGATTTTTCAAATCTATTGATTAAATTTTATATGAGGTAAAAAAGAAATCTGTTAAAAGTGCTAATCTTTTAAGCTGATCATTACGTTTCTTCTTAATAGCTGTAGATTTGATATCATTCTTGTTTCATTCATTGTAGGGGTAAAACGAATCCAACCAAAAATACAGTTTTATAATTGTTATTTCAAGAAAATATATAAAAGATTATTCCTATTTTTTAAGCCTCTGAATTAAGTACTCAACTAAATTCAAAGTATGTGCTGTGTGGGGATGTTGAAGTTGAGTGTGGTAACATGATGCTGGACAGTAGTGACATAACTTTGTTCAAATATGCTCTGATTACATCATGTGACATTGAGTGGAGCTTCTCTGCTTATAAAATATTACTGAGGAAGAATCGGAGATCATTTTCTTTCGACAGTCTGAAGAAACACATTGTCATTCAGTATAATGTAATGAAAGCAGGAGACTAAAAAGAAGTGCTTTTCATATTAGTTTTTAAAATTATGTTGAAAACTAGTTTTAATATTCTGTTTAAAAAAAACACATAAGTGAAGACAATGTTTGAAACCATATTTTGTACTTTTTAGGTCATATTTTGAGAATTTAAAGGTCATATTTGTCTGCATATTTTGCCTTTTTTTAGATCCTAAACTTCCTAGTGTTATCCATAATTAATATATTTTAAATAGATAGTATCAAATTTTTTTTTAAATTATTGTAAAATTTCCAGAAATTTAATTTATTTTTCAGAAATAACTTATTAGAAGCAAAACTTTCAAGAACTATGGATAAATTTAAGACCAGTATTTGATGAAAATTTTATAATTTTTAAATAACAACTAAATGCATTTCAACATTAAATTTAAATTTGAAAAATCATTGGTACTTTTCATATTAGTTTTTAAAATTATGTTGAAAACTAGTTTTAATATTCTGTTTAAAAAAAACACATAAGTGAAGACAATGTTTGAAACCATATTTTGTACTTTTTAGGTCATATTTTGAGAATTTAAAGGTCATATTTGTCTGCATATTTTGCCTTTTTTTAGATCCTAAACTTCCTAGTGTTATCCATAATTAATATATTTTAAATAGATAGTATCAAATTTTTTTTTAAATTATTGTAAAATTTCCAGAAATTTAATTTATTTTTCAGAAATAACTTATTAGAAGCAAAACTTTCAAGAACTATGGATAAATTTAAGACCAGTATTTGATGAAAATTTTATAATTTTTAAATAACAACTAAATGCATTTCAACATTAGATTTAAATTTGAAAAATCATTGGTACTTGTTGGTTTGAAAATTCAAAATTGAATTACAAATAAGTTAAAATAAATAATAACCATCATAAACTATTATATTATGTTGTACATTATGGCATATAAAATGATAGTGCCTTTTTTGAACTCAAGAATTGATCAGAAACTTTTATATTGGAAATAATAGGAATTACATTTTCATTTTATAAATTTTACCTGTCAAATAATTATAAAAGCATTATTTCTGTAAAATGATATATATTTGTATTAGATAATTATATCTTTTATATTCAATAAAATAAGATATTTGATGATTTAAACTTATTTTACAACTGCTTAAATCCATAAATATCCAAATAAAAAATTTCAAAATAGTCAAAATTTTTGCTCTTCAGTAAATTTGCATCTGTATTACCTGATTTCAAAACATTTCTTTATGATATTAGAGAAATTATAGAATAGTTAACAACAGATGATTAATTTCCATTAATTTGAATAATTTATGACTTAGGTGGGCATTAAATGAAAAGTATGGAGCATATTTATTAAATGAGCCAGAAATGGTTCATAACATGATACTGCAGATAAGAAATCGTATTCCAGACTCAGAGTTTACTACTTCATTAAAGATTCGCATTCATAATGATATTAGGTAAGTTTGGGAAAACCTCTTTTAAGAATTTCTGAAATCAAATAATTATGTAATAGAGATAAGTTGAGAACTGCAAATTAGCAAATAACAATGTATTTAATAATTATAATAAATATTTTATTAATTTACAATAAATTGTTAAATTTTATTTATAGAAAAATTTTGTGTGATCATGTAAAATATCCATATATAATTTATCAAGTTTAGTTCCTTTATTCAACTTTCAGATAAAAAAAGGTTTTTCAATTAATTAAACTTGACACACTATTAAAAAACTTAAAGATTTTTTAGCTGAAAATTAATTCTCTTCAATATTGTTACATTTTAAAATGCAATAAATTCTCTAAAATTCAAAAAATTTTACAAAAAATTCTCAATTTAAATTTCCAAAATTTTAATAAATCAATTTTCCACTTGTCCTTATTGTTAAAAATTTTTTATTTTGTTATCAAATATTGACACTGCAGGGTTTTTTGTTTTTTCTATTGTGGTCTCTTACATTCCTCCAGACTATTCAGTGCATTCTAGAGTTGTAACTTCCAAGACGAATCCAACCAAAAATACAGTTTTATAATTGTTATTTCAAGAAAATATATAAAAGATAATTCAGAGGCTTAAAAAATAGGAATAAAGTATTCAACTAAATTCAAAGTTTAACAGAAGACCAAAAATTCCATCATTTGAATATACTGTATATTATGTTTAATATAATACAGTGGTGCCTCGCAATTCGACCATCTTGCAATTCAACATTTGAGTTTCACAGGTTGAGGCATGCGCGTGCATGGAATTGTGTGATGTCATTTGCTATTTGTCAGTTCTTTTTGGGCTACTTTAGTGTTTGCCCGTGTTGTTTGTGTTAATTTTCAATTCTACATTTTTCAGAAAGTAAAAAATTTGTAATTATTATTATTTTTTTGAGTGAAATATAAGGATGGATTCAAAGACAACTGACCAGAAGAATAATTCGAAAACTTATTTTTTTGAGTGAAATGTAAAGATGAGTTCAAAGAGAACTGACCATAGGAATAATTCCAAGAGGAACACTCGATTGAGCGAAGAGACGAAGAAAAAAATTGTAGATAAAGTACAGAAAAGGTAGAACAATTAAAATGTAACTCGAGTATGGCGTTCCTAGAACAATGTTTTGCAACAGAGAGAAAAGATTATGGGTACTAGGGTGTCTGCTAGAAGACTTCATTCCAACATCCAAGGGCTAATAAATTGTGTGTTGTATATATAATAATGTATTTTGTAATTTAGTGTGTTAGACAATAGTAAAACACATACACTATATTATTTACTTTGTATATTTTGTAATTTAATTTTATATTTATATTTAATTTTTTATTATATGTGTTTTACTATTATACAATAGTAAAACACATATAATAAAGTAAATAATATAGTGTATTTCTCTCACTTCACCCATTAGAAGAGTGGGATAGAGACCATAATAATCTATTTTACATAGTCTTATATGGGAAATATTGTCCTGCAATTCGAGTTTCTCAATTTGACATTACTTTGGTGACGGGTTAGTGTTGAATTGCGAAGCACCACTGTATATACAAGGGGCTTCAAAAAAGAAGTTAAATTTATTTCAGCTAAACTATTCTTGCAATACAAATATTGAAATATACATATTAAATACCCCCTTACCTTTGCTTTAATTCTCTTTGTAATCATCTAATACATCTATGCACTTATTTAACATGAGATAAGTTTTTTTATCTCCTATTTTAAAAACTGTCTGGTTGATTGCATAGCCATTGGCAAGATGTCTGACTTAAACACAATATCATTTTGAAAATATTTATTATCAAGTACTTTTGTCATAGGATCAAACAGATGAAAATCTGAAGGGGCTAGGTCTGGGAAAAATCATAGTGATGTGTTTAAGGATCACTGTTGTACTCTCCTTCCATTTCACGGCCTAGCACATCAATGTGGCATTAAATTGTACAACATTAGAGTAGCTTTGACAAGAAATTTACTGGAAATGCCCAGACTGACATATAGACAATGTACTGCTTCTCCATGACAATATGCAAATTGTGACCATCAAGATCAGTGTTTGGGGATGGCAAATACCTGCACAGTTACCATATGAGCCCAGACATAGCCCCTTCAGATTTTTATCTGTTTGGTCCTATGGAAAAAAAGCACTTTTTGGTAAACACTTTCAAAATGACAATGAAGTTAAATCAGCCATCCATCAATGGATACACAACCAACCAGACAGTTAAAACTCATATCATGTTAAAATACGTGAATCAATGTACTGGATTAATATATAACAAGCTAAAGCAAGGATGTTAATTTAATATGACAAAAATATTTGAGTATATATGTAAGAATAATTTAGCTGAAATAAATTTATTAACTTATTTTTCATTCTCTTTGTGTTTATAATATAGTTTTTTTTGATCATTCAGAAATTTTCAAATATTTTAAATACAATTATATATTAATAAAAATATTATTATTTTAGGATAGTTTATTGTAAAAATATATTGCAATCCATAATAATTTTAATGACATTGTTATGTGAATATTTTGTCTGATGCAAATTTGATTGATCAAATTGAAAAACTTTCAGTCTACAGATAAAAATATAATAAATACTGTAGTTAATATATATGTGATTATTAATATTCTCTCTGTTGTTCAGATTATTGATTTGTTATGCCAGCAATCACAAGTTGTTGAGTGGCTTTCCTTGAATCAAATTTGATGAAACTGTTTTGATTTTTTCATTTATTCTAGTTTTGGCTTTAATATTTAATGATTTTATATTAAAATATATTTATGGAAACATATGTTATTTTTTAATGCATATTAATAAATTTTAAATACAATACTTGCCTAACATATTAGTCACTACAATTGCTAAAACAAACAAAAATATTAATCATTAAGTCTTTTAGCAATCAAATGCTTTCAATACATTTACAAGAAAAGGAAGGGAACTGTCCAACACCAATTTGAGCATTATGCAGGAATCCATAAGAGATACTAATATTTTAGGTTCTATATAAGCCAATGACTAGAAAAGAAAATTGCTTTAATCATTAATTTGGCATCTTCTATTTGGTTTCTTCTATTCCATCATGACCAGTGTTCTCATTACTTATATTGTAATTGCTGTGTTTTAAATAATTTGTGTATCATGCAATTACTGTTAGGCTGGCAGGAAACATTGTCAAGAGATCATAAATCAGAAGAAGAAAAAAGTGAAAGTTTGACATTATTCTTGTCTTGATATGTGCCATAAGAAATACAGTGAGTGATCGGTTAACAAACAGTTCGGATAACAAACACAAATTCAGATAACGAATACTTCACAGAACAAACTGTGTGACCTGTGGACTGATGGAATGACAGGTGGGCTGGATGGCTGCGTGGTAAAGCTGTGGCTTACCATCCTGGAGGATCCGAGTCTCACTCCTCCAATTTTTCAGGGGGAGTCAGGCCCAGCCCATTGAACCTCATTCTTCAATCATCTAGTTGGCCCCATCATGGTGTTGGCTCCTTTGTGTCTACCTTAATCCGCCAGACACTCGTTCTCACGGTATCTGGCTATAACAATTATTAAAATTTTCAGCCTTAAATTCTAAAATCCGCATTTGGTGTGAGTGCGAGAAATTATCACACCTGGTGTCAGAATCCTGACTCGACTGTCTCGACTCCGCTTGGCAGTTGAATCGTATCTAAACTCAACTGTTCCGGTCCCACGCATATATTTTTTTTTTCATAATTGTTCGAAAGCATTTTCGAATTCCATAATCATTGACGTGAAAAATAAAAACATAAAATTTTGAGAAACCATAAAAAAAGATTATATATATGAAATAAAAACTTAATATAATAAATAATGAAATATTTTTGAGGTATCTATTCCAAAAGAATTTTTTATATTCCACATTTTTTTTATGCCTTCAAAATCGCTATACAGAATGAAGATTAATATAATAAATGAAAATATTATAGCGTGACTCCAAACTGTATAATTCTAACGGTAATATCTCTGTTTTTTATGGTTTCCATTTTATATTTTTCTGACAATTTAAGAATTTTTTTCAAAACTTTCAAAATCCTGTTCTTGTTAATTGAAAAATTGTAGAAAGAAATTATAGTTACTAAGGTAAATAGAAATGATATAGTTGAACTAAATATTCTAATCGGAGACAGTTCGTTCTTTAAGGACACAGTTCGTATACAAAGTACTAAAAAATTTTATTTTTCACTATTAATGATAAAATATTATGGAAAAAATCTTTGCTTTTTAAAATTTAGACCGAATAGAGCCATGCCCTTCAAAACGGTTTCCATGCATTCATTAGTTCTTCAACATTTTCTGAATATTCTTCAATTTCTATCACTGGGTTTAAACTAATGGTGAAATTTCTAAATTATTTGAAATGGAGAAAGCAAAATATTACTGAAATTTTAAAAAATATGGAATTAAGAACACAATATTGCATAATTTCGAAAATTTATATTATAATTCACCCTTATCTTTTCTTAATAATAGACTAACAGTGTCGAATGAAGACAATTTGCTGGCGAACTGTATCCTAAAGCACTGCTTGAAGAAGATTAAGAATACTTTTTCAATGACAGGAAATTGAATAGAAAAATAAACATCGTTGGAAAATATTAATCTTTTTATCAAATGATTGAATGTAATTTTTTCCAAAGTTATTAATTTTCCTATGTAAATAAGCTAACATTTATTAATGAACATATTATATAATACAATAAAATGCATAGACTGACGTTAGTAAACATGTTTTTGCAAATACTTATTGTAATATATTTTTTTATAATATATATAATGGAAGAATAAAAATAATACCATATATCGATATAAAGAATTGTGTTTAGATAGAAGCTTTCAATCCAATACAGTATTTTATAAATATTAAAGTAATTATTCGATTTTTAATTCTGAATAGTCAGTAAGTTTAAGACAATTCATTGTAATTAAGTATAAAAAACACATTCTTTTTTATTGCAAACTTCCAAAACATCTATGTCAAATACTGTACTAAAACTCAATGAAAAACCAATAAATGAAATTGCTGTGAAACTAATTTTAAAAAATAGTTAAATATGTAAACTGTACATTTAATACAAATAAAGTTTATTGAATTATTTTTTTAATTAACTGATTGTACTTTATAAATTTTGAATAACATTAACTGAAGAGAAAAATTACTAAAATGTCGTCATTAATTATGTTCTTAATGTTTTTGGAAGATACTATGCTTTAATCATGTTCGATTCTCCATTAATTCTTGTCAGTCTTCCAGACTCCCATTGAATAGGGAGTAAGAAATTTTGTGTTTATTAGTTCTTTATAATAACATATAGAATAATTTCTATTTTCACTTATTTCAAATTCACAATATTCCCTGTAATAGAAACAACTACTACTACTACTACTACTACTACTACTACTACTACTACTACTACTCAGAAAAACTTATTTCTAGATAGGTAATATTTAATTATTATAAATAAGATAAATAGAAAAGAGCTTATACAGTGTGTAAATCAGGGGTCTCAGCAAAGGGCCATTCAATTAGATGCATATCAAACACAGGTCATATTCAATATTAATAAAATGGTTGCATGACAAGTAACTTCCATTCAATATTGCCTACATTTGATGATAGTAAAATTGTATAAAGAATTATAGTAATAACTTTTGCTTTTGTTTAAAGTTGACATAAAACATTTAGAAGTTTGAATTTTTTCTGTTTTAATCCCTGCAAGATGTTAGAAATATTGATTTTTTAGTAAAGAAATCATCAAGACTTGTATCTGACCTGCGAGCCATCAGTTTACAACCTCTGGTGTAAATGAATGACATTTCATAAATTTAAAGAATTGTAAAGAGTGATTTAGAGAAAATTTTTCATTAAGGAACTCATGGTTGGAAATGCAAAATGGCAGCTCCACAGCTCTAATAGGATTAGAAGTCATATCATTGATAATTGTCAGAAATAAAAAAGGTAGAATAATGTAAGCATGGAGAACTTATTTCTTTTTATATTAGCAAATATTCAAAGTAACTTTCACCACTTTCATTACAGAGTGTGCAACGAGGAACCATGCTTTATCTTACTTCCCAGAAGATTCCATGCTCACCTGATGATGTGAAGATACATTCAGGAAGCTCATTTACTGTTTCCACTGGTATTTTGTAGACAATTTTCTTTAGGTACTCCCTATCTCATTCTCTATCACAAGGATAGGAAACCAGATAATTCATATCACTGTGGAGTTACCATTTTGCATTTTCGACCATGGTTCCTTAATGAAAAATATTCATTTCACTTTTTATAATTCTTTAAATTTATGAAATGTCATTTCATTTACATCCTGCATAATAGGAAACATTTATTTGCTTGAACATTTTAATATTTTTGGTCATTCAGTTTGTTCATTCATTTTAGTCATCATTGATCACATCAAAGAATAAGAAAAAGAACATTTCAGAATTTATAAATTATATTTACATTTTACATTAATCATTTCAACAATATTAAATCTTCTAAAATTTCTTTTGTTCTTATTTCTTTTTTACACAGTGGAGGATGACTGAGTAAATGGCTGAAAACATTACTATTTAAGTAAGTATATATTTTTATATTGTATCAGTTAACCATATAGCTTTAAAGACAGCTACCATCAAAATAAATCATCAAATAAAGATTTTAAATTATCAAGTAGATACAGAATAAATAAATATATTAAATTATGTCTAAATTTTTACCTGTAAGTTTTAAAGTTGGATTTTTGAGAGAACAACGAAGATCCCATAAACTATAAAAAAGAAAACGATGCCATATTAGTTGTAAAGTATATTCAGTTTATCAAAAATGAAATTAAAAGCCATCTTTATTTTATCAAAACTATAAAAATATGATATTTTTATACAATTAACACTGAGAAGTAATAAAGACTAATAAATATATTCACATAGAAAATTAGAAACTATTAAATATTGCATTACTTACCCTCAAAAGTTAAAAAAATTACTATTATTTGATATGCATAAAATACAGACAAAATATTGTATTATTTACAGTAATTAATGAATTATTTTAGTGCCCTAATTAAAAAATATATATTAAATTTTCTTAATCTTTTAGATTTAAAATAACAGTAAATGTATGAAATTACTAATTAAAGCACTTTACACAATTGGTTATATAAAAATCTTTATTTTAAAGTACTTTCGTTATGAAAAGTACTCATTTCATTGAAGATAGTTAACATACTAACCGAAAGTACTTTAAATTAAAGATTTTTATATAACGAACTGTGTAAAGTGCTTTAATTAGTAATTTTATGTATTTAGGATAAATGCAGTAATAGAGAAAGAAATTAATAGTAAATGACTTTCAAATATAATACAGGTGCTCCTCTATTTATGATAGGGTTATGCTTTGATAAATATATCATAGATCAAAAACAACAACAATGGTAATATGTATCAACCTAAAATAATTACCTCCTTCCAAAGATTTGACAGTTTCTAATCTGAAGCAGAGTTACCTCAGTGCAACTGACAGTATTATCATATTGGCTATAGAATTTATTAATAAATTGAAGAGTGTGATCCCAAAACATGTTCAGTTGTTTTTGTTAATTTTCATCAGAAGCAAAATATGAGTTGAGAAAGTATAAATGATTATCTACTACCAGATATCTGTTTCTAATTCATATACATGCACTTCTCAGTAGAATCTTGAAATCAGTCATCATTAGTTTTTAAATACACGATGATTAAATATAATGGTGTTAATGGAAACTCGCTAATTCCAAGGACTGAATGTGTTTTCAATTACACTCATTCTTCATTAAAGGAAAAACTAAATTTATTTTGATTTAAGCATTAAAATACAGTTGATTCTCGTATTCGAGGATTCCCTATTCACATATTCGACTATTCTTGAAAATTTATTTGTAACCACAAATTTGATTTTTGCGGCACTTTCGCACTTATTCACAGATTATCACTGACCAGCTAAAATACTGTTATAAATGTCATTCTTACTTGTAATCTCTTTCGTTCTGCATGAAGTCTCATTATCTATCATTGCTCATTCCACAGATCACAGGTAGGCCAAAAATGTACGAGTACATACTCTTGGGGAAATTCAAAAATTTACTTTTATTACTTCAAGGGGAAGCTCTGGGGCCTTCCCCATGAGTATATGATTAAATACATATTCTGTGCCCTTTCCTATGAGTACACTATACTCATGGGAAAGGCCACAGAATATGTATTTAAGCATTCCAAATTAGGAACTAAAATTCAGAAAAATAACTTTCTTTTTAACAATTGATAAAAAGTCCCAAGAAACTTAAACTTTTAATGTTACAATTTCATTTCAAAAGTTTCTAACATGAAAATTAATAACCAATATAACAATTTTACCTTTATTAAACACGACAAAATTCCCACAACAAATTTATTGCCAACAGTAATAGCAGTTTGTTTTTACTGCCCTGTTGGCAGGATTAGGAAAACACTCTGCTCATGTGCAAAGGACTGAACAAGATTTCAAAAGCAAAGCAGGATTCAAGTGTCCCGTACACATTGATTAGCACGGTTTTGGGAACAACCTGGCCTTTAATAAGATAGATGACTTCAATAGGAGTATATAATTACATCAAATAAAAAAATGACCAAAATGGACTGAACGCGTTTTGGGATCATACTCTTCAATTATGATGCATATAAAAAATATAATTTTATTGGTTAATTTGAATTGAGCCATCAAATCACATGGGATATTTTTGATGGTGGCCATTTCAGTTCACCATAGCCTAATCAATACTGGCTTGACACTTCAATGAGCTGGGTACAAATGGAGATATAGGATCCAGAATAAAATCTGTATCATCTAAGGTGGTAACTAATTGCTTTACCACACACTTATCTCAATCTGGCTAATGTATAAATTTTACTGCATATCTTACAAATATTTATAAATGGACTAAAGACATATATATATATATATATATATGCACTCTTAAAGTTCCAAATATTCTAATTATGAACATGAAATTTCATTTTCAAATGTCATAAAATTTATTATAGTAGAATGCTCTAGCACAATATAATGTAAAATTATTATGTACTAAAAGTGTACTTAAAATATTATGCCAGTAATTCAAGATGGTAGCAATTACATGAAAAAACCTTTGTATTACAACTGGAACTTTCTATTCAAATCTATGAAATAAGAAACTTCTAATTCATCCAGTTGTGAAATTTATTACAAAAATATGATATATATTTATTGCAGTATAGTGGGTTCTCATTTAACATTGCCTTACTTAATATCATTTCATTAGTATAGAAAAAACTAAATTAATTAAAAATTTTAAGACACTGAAACAGTATAAAGCCTGTTTTCTTATTTCTCTTCATAATAGAAAATAAGGAAGAATCAAATACAGAAATACCTCGATTATCGCAGTTTCGATTATTGCGATTCTCGATTTATCGCGGTTTATAATTTGATACCAAAATTCGAATTATTGCGCTCAAATTCGAATTATCGTGGCCGCAAGATGTAGCCTACTACATATGCAACCAGAATTACATTTAGTTCGAGTCGCCACTCTCCTAGCAGGGCTTCGTTTTTATCCGATAGTGCCTGCTCAACATTTACCAGTAACTATCCACCTCTACTTGAAGTAAATGTGGATATTTATTTCTCTTATTTACCCCTACACTGAATGCTAAAAGAAACAAAGATGATATCAAGGCTACAGCTATCAAGAAGAAACATAGAGTGATCAACTTAGAAGATTAGCACACTCAACACATTTCTTTTTTACCTTATACAGTGAAACCTCTCAATAGCGGACACCTCTGGGGAACAGAAATTTGTCCGGTATTGAGGATAATGGCCATCTGAGACATCTATTTTTTCACTTGGCATGATTTAGCACAATACGAATTTCCGCGTTATATGAGTTTAATACTTTGAATAGTGCGAGAAATTCGTGGTACCCATTATTCGCACTAATCGAGGCCTAACTCTATAGTTTAACTCAATCAATTTTGCTGTTGAATTTAATTTAATGGCATTTAATGTAATTGGAAAAATTTTTAAATAAAGAAAGTGGATGTTACATAAATGAATTTGTTGCAATGTGTAAACATTTGCCCATTTTGTTTGGCTGCCAAGAAAAATAATCTTTTTTGGATTGAATAATCATATATGAAAAAATGGATTGTTTGCAACAGTATTAAGCAAAAGCAATAATAGATTGGCAAAAAATATCTCATTTAAACCTTGTACTAAAGAGTTTTCATTCCAAAAAATAATGCTTTGAATTTGGTGGGTAATTAAAAGTGTTATTTACTTTAAATGGCTAAACCAGAATCATAGTTATCAGTGACATAGCTAGTCAATAACTGGATAGTCTTTATGGAGCCTTATTAGAAAAATCTCCATATCTCACTAATAAGAAAGGTGTGATTTGCATCATGGCAGTGCTAGATCATATGTGATTAATATAATAATTGGGAAAATTAAAACATTGAACTTGAAAGTTTTCCCAGCCACTATATTCTCTAGATCTGGCTCCATTGGACTGTTACCTTTTCTGAAGTCTGAAAAATTATTTAGATTCTAAAAAGCTTCCAAAAATGGAGAATCTCTAAAATGCAATTGAAACATTAATCAGTTCAAAATCAACTAAATTTTTCAAATAAGGAATTGAAAAATAGTTAAAATAGTGTTATAAATAATAGTAGAGAACATATGATAGGTTAAAAACAGAAATTTATGTATTTTTTTTATTACAATTATTCAAAATTACCTTCAAAAATGACATTATTTATGGAATGATTGATGATGTATCCTAGTTCTCTTCTGATATATTATCTCTATCTTTTCATCTTTGTGTGCATATATTAGATTATTTGATTGGTTTTAATATTTTTGATGATAGGATATAATATGAAGAATGTTTTCTGTGAGTCATGGAATATTGCTTGACTTAAAATATCTCAATTAAGTTATAAATTTTGGATAATTATTTCTCAGTGTTTTCTTAATTATTTTCTAATCTAAGATTTAGATAATCATTCTTTTATTTGTATAAAATAAATGAATTCCTATATTTCTTGATTATAAATATAAGTGAATATATTTTTATATTAGTTTCTTTTTTCTTATATTGGATAGTATGTCATATCCAGATTCATTCTGTTTGCATCCATTTGAAAATTTATAGTATTTCTTTGTGTTTTATATCTGTATCAAATACAGAAAGATCTGTTATTGGGGTCTAAATACCTTCTTTTTAATTATGGCCACCGTGTATTTTCTTTCAGTATATTTAGATATAATGATTTCTTCAATTCCATATGGATTGTGATACATTTAATATTTTTTGTGAAATATAGATTCTTGTCCAATTATTTGATTATACAGTGCACTCTCGATTTTACAAACTCATATGGACCCCCAAAAAAGTTCATAAAATCGAAAGTTGTAAATGGGAATGGTATTAATTAACATTAGGGACTTTTTGGCACCAACTAAATAGTTTGCAAAAATGTGTAGTTTGTAAATTGGAGGTTCGTAAAAACACCTGTATATATCATACGATACGTATATATGGTACGATAATGAGTATATCGGTATCGATATTGGTATAACGAGTCCACTGTATATACAGTAGAGTCTCCCTAATCCAACACATATGGTTCCAGGGCTTGTGGAATTTCAGAGATTTGTCGGATTATTGGATGTTCAATGAAAAAAATGGATTTACATAAATGGAATACACTCCGTTTATTAAGATTTTTCTCTGACTGTTCTTGCTATCCAAATCTTTCACAAACCCCTCAATTTTATCCCAAATTTTTTAATGCCATAAATGGTGGCTCATCCATAAAACAAAGCCAAATCATTAAACTTTTCTCCCAAGTCAAGTTTCTTACTTATTTCTGCCTTTTTGACAACTGTCAATGTCTTATTTTCGTTTTTTACTTTTTCGATTTGTGACATTATGTAAAGATAAATAACAAACACTGATACAGTAAATACACTATTTTACAGTAAACAGTATACTGAACTTAAAAATTAGTCTGAGTATAATGCCTGCGCAACGAACAAATAATGATTGACAATTTGTTTATGTCAGTTTCTCTTTCTTGCACATCAACAAATTGTGACACGAAAATTTCATATAGGTAGTGCAACATTTCTCAGAGAGACAACTTTATAATGATTATATAATTAATAATTTTTTATTTTGTTAAGACATGTATAGTTTAATATAATTTTATACATAATCTTTCATAAATGATTGAATGAAGTGATTATGATTAATCAGATTCATGCAAATACAGTCGGACCTCTATATATCGAAATTAAAGGTGTCTTAGAAAAATTTTGATATATAGAAACTTTGTTATATAGAAACCTGAATTTTCTCTAATGTAGTATAGTAGTTAAGCAATATTTTGTCCATATCGCCTTTTTCATTATAGTATCAACTTAAATGATTTGAAAAAGTTTTGGGAAAAAATATACAAATGAATTTATTTAATGTTTAAATATATATTCTTCAAGTTGTGTCATAACTGCCTTAGTTTTCTTCCAATCCCAAAAGAAATCTCTTCAGTTTCTTAAAGTCTCAAAAGCGATCTAGAAGTGGTTTATTCTTCGCTTATTTAAAAAAAAAAGAAAAAAATATAGTTGCATGAATGTCAAACTTGTTCTAAACTTATATATTGCATCTGCGAAAAGGGAAAAGAGAAGAGAGAGAGAGAGAGTGAAGAAAAATAAAAATACCTTTTACAAGTATATAGTTACAGGCATGAAAGTTATATCAGCGTTTAGTTCTATAATCGTCACGATTTTCGTGGCACTGAATGAATGAAGTTTATTATTAAGTTTAAATATTCCAAGAAAAATTAATCTTTTCTTTCATATTTTTTTTTGATTTGCGTTTCTATATAAAATTGGTAACTGCATTATTCATTATCATTTTTTTATCAAAATTAATTAACCACTTCTTAAAAATCTCACTTGTCATCCATGATTTCTTATTGTATTCATAGTCAACTTCTAATGACTTCACTCCTTTAAAACATCTTGGTTATTTTCTTTTACCTATAAGCAAAATTTTAAGTTTTTCTTTTCCAGACATATTTGCACAAAGGACAACAGTTATTTGTTCCTTGCTATTTTTACCTCCATAGCATTTATCGTCTTTAAAAATTAGAGTCTTACTTGGTAAACATTTAAAAAAAAGTCCAGTTTCATCCATGTTAAAAACATTATCAGACTGATACTCCTGTAAAATTGGTTTTAAAATTGTAGTTTTCCACTGGCTACAATCTGTCTCAGATATGCATCTACTTTCTCCAGAAATAACTTTTTCATTGATTCTGTGACGCTTCTTAAATTTGTCTAATCATCCAGAACTTGCTTGGAACTCTTCATATCCTAAATTCTGTGCATATTCCATTGCCTTTTCCTTTATGAGTGGTCCTGAGACAGGCATGTTTCTCATCGGGAATCGGGAATATCTCACCATCTTCAGCCATTTCAACACTGCTTCGTCCACGTCATCGTACTTACATGTCCTTAATCGTTTTCTGTCAGCTCCTGCAACTTCATGACTTTTTAAAACAGATTCCCGATTCTTTAGTATTGTTGACACTATACTTTGTGGAATCCCGAATTTCTGTGCAACATCTTTTTTTCTCACTCCATACTCCACAACTTTTAGCAATTCTACTTTTTCCACGACACTCAATGACTTTTTCTTTGACATGGTAAACGTTTTAGCAGAGCTGAACAAAGACTATCTAAAATCTCTCAGTTCGGTTTTGGTTTTAAGCCAATTAACATAAGTAACATACAAAACCGAAACAAGCCCTAGAACTTTACATTTAACTCCCTCTACAGTACAAATCGACACATCCATTTTGTTTATTTGTTGGCTTTTTCTAGCCAGACCCAATTTAGACTCCTTACCTTATCCTTTTCCCTCGCCTCTGAAATTAAAAATTTCGATATATAGAAATTTTTTCAATATATAGAAACAAATTTCAATGGAAATTTCACAGGACTAACAAAAAACTTTGATATACGGAGAATTTCGATATATGGAGGTCCTACTGTAATTTTCTTATAGTATACAATGCAGCTTTTTTCCATTCATGTAGTGCCTTCAGTTTTCAAATTTTCAAACTTTTCTTTAAACTTCATTACAAATATATATTGTCATTAAGTAAAATGACTGATAGACTGATATTATAAAAATATATATAAAATATTATTTTCTGATAAAAATATTCCTCTATCGAAGAGTTTCTCAAAGAGCTCTTTCTTTATATAGCCCTTATTTCCAAATAAAAGGTAAATGTAAATAAATAAATAAATATTTGAAAATAGTATAAAGTCATTAGTGCAGCATGTAAAATAAATGCCATCAGATTTGAAAAAAAAAGGATATTTACATTATTTATTAAGATAAATTTTCTAAAAATGTCATTTAAAAAACATATTTTAGCATATCATAATGGCAAATATAAATATTGCTGTAATAATGTATAAGATTAAAATTAGTAATTATATCTATTGGTTATTACTTAATGATTATATTATTTAATGCATAAAATTTAAAAACAAATACTTATTAATTAAATACTAAATTTTCTATGTATTATAACATTTTAAATATTCTGTTTGTATAAAGATTTTTATGATTTTAATAATTCTTTTGAATGTCTAAATTTTATTTCTATGAATTAAAAATTTTGTAAAAACTTATAAAAACCACATAATTTCCAAAACATCTCATTTTTTAAAGAGCCTGTTCTCTTTTTGTGCTTAAATATTTTTTCTTATTTATGTTTTGAATTTTTTTTTAATTAAAAATATTTAAATAAAATTCAATAAATTTATTTTTAAGATTTTATGACTATTAGTAATATTTATTTGCACATTTAAGTCATCTATATGAATTAAAAGCATATCAATTGTAATAACAGACCCTGGTTTATGCAATTCATCATTGACTTTTATCATGTAAGACAAATTCACATCATATTGATTGCATTAATCATGTAAATTATTACGATGAATCCCTGATCTTCCAGAACATCCATTAAAACTTTTAAAAATGTGTTTTTAAAATAAATTTTAGCTGAATATAATGACAAATTGTAAAGATTAATAATAGTTATTTTAATGTTTATTATTTATTTCATAATTACATCATATATAAATTATTTTTTAGAAAAATATTTGTTCAAAGTTGACTAAACAGATTTTGATTTTTTTTTCTTATTATACAGTATAATTTTCTATAGATAGAAAGTGCTTTTTCTAAATTTTTGCAGATTTCCATGCTTCTGTGGCAATCACTTGGGAACTATTTCTTGAAGAGAAGTTGTTTCAACCTTCAACCTTTGCATGGAATGATACAAAAAAAGGGTCCAAGTAGTTCGGAAGAGAAGGGGAGGGAGAACGGTTTTTTCTTTTGTTTTCACTGGAGGCAATCGACCAAGAAACACATATGTAAAAGAGCAATTATCAAAAGCTGAAACTACCTCGGTGTCTGGATCTGTATATTTTTATTTGTGTTTGTTATAGTAAAGTTGTTCGTTTATAAAAATGGAGTCAGTTAAGTTTTCAATATTTTTATCAACCATGGAATTGTAACTTACACAATAACTAGTGACCCGAACATGATCATAGGGACAATTTTTCAGGTTTCATCCTTATTCATCGAAGGCTACTGTCTACTTCCGCAACTATCCATCAACTGTGAAGAAACCAAGTGATTTTGTTGACTGAAGTAAGCGATTATTATTATTATTTTTTTCTTTTTTGCTACGCACGTGAAATAATTACTGACAACCAAACACCCCAGACTGGTAACATTGCACGAGTTGCAGTAAAAGCTCCTCCATTCTGGTGAGCAAACCCAGAAATATGGTTCCACCAGATGGACAGCCAATTTCAACTAGCCAGAATTAATATGGAAATAACGAAATTCCACCATGTAGTTTACAACCAGAGAAGCTGACGGTAGTAGGCGATATCTTCCTTAATCCACCGACTGAGAACCCTTACGCACCCTCTGGAACCGTTTTTGCTCCCAATACGCCGATTCCGAAGAACAGCATTTGAGAGATTTGATTTCCGAAATGCAGTTAGGCATCGCGTCTCCTTCTTGAGATGCACAGTAAAGCAGGGTCTCGAATAAGTGATGAGCTGTTAAAGTCTCTGTTTTTATGACGACTCACGTACAGCAAATCCTTGCCATTTCAAACAATAAACTGGACAAACTGGCAGAAATGGCAGACGGGATCATGGCTGCAGCAAACAACAGTACTACCGTACATGAAGTAATGGCTGAAGACACAGACCTGCGAGCAACTCTAGCGGAAATTTCATCCCGCCTTGCACATCTCGAAGCCCATTCTCCCTCTCGTTCCAGAGGATCGGACCAACACTACTACCGACGCCGTTCCTCCAGCCGCCAACGGGGAAATCCGGAGCACTGCTGGTATCACCAACGTTTTAAACAGCAAGCTACCAAATGCACCAAACCATGCTCTTTCCAACAGGAAAACTAGAAAAGCTGTCACTCAATTTGTTGGGTGATGGCGCGGCCAAAATCTACCATCTGTACCTGTCAGAAGATAAACTGGACAAACTGGCAGAAATGGCAGACGGGATCATGGCTGCAGCAAACAACAGTACTACCGTACATGAAGTAATGGCTGAAGACACAGACCTGCGAGCAACTCTAGCGGAAATTTCATCCCGCCTTGCACATCTCGAAGCCCATTCTCCCTCTCGTTCCAGAGGATCGGACCAACACTACTACCGACGCCGTTCCTCCAGCCGCCAACGGGGAAATCCGGAGCACTGCTGGTATCACCAACGTTTTAAACAGCAAGCTACCAAATGCACCAAACCATGCTCTTTCCAACAGGAAAACTAGAAAAGCTGTCACTCAATTTGTTGGGTGATGGCGCGGCCAAAATCTACCATCTGTACCTGTCAGAAAAATCAACTTCGTCAAAATATCTAGTTGATACGGGAGCTGATATCTTGGTTATTAAGCCCTCAGTCACGGAACGAAGTTGTTCCCTCGCCAAGCTTCAACTGTTCACAGCAAATGATATAGAAATACCTACTTTTGGTCAGTGCCTCCTCAAACTCGACTTGGGCCTATGCAGACAGTTCCATTGGCCCTTCATCATCGCCTTTGTCTCCCATCCGATCATCGGAGCTGATTTTTTACGCCATTTTGGACTGTTAGTGGACATTCGTCACAGAAGTTTGGTGGATCCACTGACAAATCTACGCTCAAAAGAAATGGTCATCGCAAAGGAGCTAGCAGGCATTAAGTCTGTTAGCAGGGATATCCAATTTCATTGCCTTCTCACCGAATTTCCTGCACTTACAGAAGCAGTTTCAACTGTACATCAAGTCAAACATAATATTCAACATTATATAGAAACTAAGGGGCAGCCAGTTTTTGCAAGACCTCGACACCTACCGCCAGATAAACTCAAAGCAGCTAAACGGGAATTTGAGTACCTCATTCAAATCGGTGTCTGCAGACCATCAAAAAGTTGCTGGGCATCTCTACTTCATATGGTCACAAAAAGTAATAGTGACTGGAGACCCTGCGGGGATTACAGAAAACTAAACAGTATTACAATATCAGATCAATATCTCGTTCCCCATATTTTGGACTGCCTTCAAGTTCTAGAAAGGAAAAAAATATTCTCAACGCTCGACTTAGAAAAGGCGTACCATCAGATTCCTATACGAAAAGAAGACGTTCCAAAGACCACCGTGGTAACACCTTTTGGACTCTTCGAATTTTTATTCATGATTTTTGGACTATCTAATGCAGCTGCCACATTCCAGAGATTTATCCATCCTGTTCTGGGAGATTTGGACTTTTGTGTATCGTATTTCGATGATGTGCTAATCGCTTCAGAATCCGAGACCCAACACCTTCAACATCTTTGGCAGGTATTTGAACGTTTTATTACATATGGTGTGAAGCTAAATGTTCGAAGTCTGCTTAGGCTAACCATCAGTCAAATTTCTTGGACACATGATAACTCCATCGGGAATTACACCCTTACCTGAAAAGGTTTCAGCCATTGTAGACTTTCCACGGCAGGAAACACAAACTTCACCGTTTTCTCGCCATGCTCAATTTTTACCAGCATTTTATTCCCGATGCTGCAAGATCTCAAGCGCCATTTAATGAGTACCTTAAAGGAGCCAAAAAGAATGACAGGAGACCTATCGACTGGACAGAAGAGGCTATAACAGCTTTCAACAAGTGCAAAAAGGATTTATCAGAAGTCACCATTCTACATTATCCTTCATCTGATGCCCTTCTAGCTGTGGTGGTTGATGCATTGGATACGGCCATAGGTGCTGCCCTTCACCAGCAATCCGACAAGGAGTGGCAACCACTCGCTTTCTTTTCAAAGAAGCTGACACCTGCAGAACAGAGGTATAGCACACATGATAGGGAATTGTTGGCCGCATATATGTCAATAAAATACTTTCGACATATGGTGGAAAGCTGCACCTTTGTTTTGTTCACCAACCACAAACCGCTTATATATGCATTTAGGCAAAAAGAGGACGTGCTCTCCACGACAGCTACGCCAGTTGGACTTTATTGGCCAATTTATGACGGATATTCGTCATCTCAAAGGAGCTGATAATGTCGTAGCTGATGCACTGTCTTGTGTTCACATTACAGCGATCCACACACCGTCATCCATCGACTTCCAACAGATGGCCAAGGAACAGAAAAGTGACACAGAATTACAGAACATTTTGTCAGCAAAAACAACCACATCCTTACAGTTACAGCATCTCAAGGTTGGTGATCCTCCTAATATTTTATACTGTGATGTTTCGACAGGTCGCATTCGTCCTTTTGTTCCCAAATCTTTTAGAAGGGAAGTATTCAATAACTTGCATTCTTTTTCACATCCTGGAGTTTGAGCATTATTGAAATTAACGGAAGAAAGGTATGTTTGGCCATCAATGAGATCAGACATGATGGCATGGGCTCGTTTGTGTATGCAGTGCCAATAGTCCAAAATTTCTTGACATACCAGGAGCAAAATCGGCATATTTATTCCTCCTAGTGCTCGATTTGAGCATGTACATATAGACTTAGTAGGACCTCTTTCTCCGTCAGAAGGATTTCGTTATTGTCTCATCTGCATGGATCGGTTTTCCAAGTGGCTGGAAGCGTTCCCGTTGGTGGACAGTTCAGCACACGAAGTAGTGACTGCATTTTATGCTGGCTGGATTTCCTGTTTTGGACTCCCACTTCGCTTGACAACAGACCAAGGAGCACAACTTGAGTCATCAGTATTCAATGCTCTTACCAAGTTCCTAGGAACAGCTCGTAACCGCACCTCCCTTACCACCCCACAGCTAATGGGCAAGTCAAGAGATTTCATCGACAGTTGAAATCAGCAATCATGGCTCACAACACTACTCAGTGGATAACAGTGTTGTCTACAATTTTATTAGGTTTCAGAGTTGCCTGGAAGGAAAACCTACAAGCTACAATATCTGAGATGTTGTATGGAGCCCCAATTCGATTACCTGGTGAATTTTTGTGCCCTTCAATCAATAGTCTTGATTCATCAACCTTTATTGGTAAACTACGAGAGGTGATGCAACAACTTCTTCCACCCCCTTCGCAGTTTCATGGTCAACAGGCAATATTCGTCAGCAAAGACTTATCCATACCTGTAGTTATGTTTTCCTGCATATGGATTCCATCAAGAAAAGCCTGCAACCTCCATATGAGGGTCCATACAAAGTTTTAAATTGAAGTGACAAAGTTTTTAAAATCATGGTCTGAAGGCGTCCCACGAATGTGAATATAGATCGACTGAAACCAGCATATATCGAGAAAAACGACATAGATCACTCCATCCATAAAAATCAAACTGCCGAAGCTAAAGATGCATCGACTTCTAGTACTACAACATAAAACACTCTCCCACTGATGAGGACAACACTTTCTGGCAGCCGAGTGCATTTTAACCCCAAATACTTATAAACATCTCACTATCGCTGGCGGGGGGCTACCTGTGGCGGTCACTTTGGAACTATTTCTTGAAGAGAGGTTGTTTCAACCTTTGTGCGGAATGATACAAAAAACATCCACGTAGTTTGGAAGAGAAGGGGAGGGAGAACAGTTTTTTCTTTTGTTTTCGCTGAGACGGTCGACCAAGAGATGCGTATGTAAAAGAGCAATTATCAAAAGCCGAAACTACCTCGCTGTCTGGATCTGTATATTTTTTATTTGTGTTTGTTATAGTAAAGTTGTTTGTTTATAAAAATGGAGTCAGTTAAGTCTTCAATATTTTTATCAACCACGGAATCGTAACTTACACAATACTTCTGTTCATGTTAAGATCAACTTTTTTCTTTTTGATTTCCCCTTTTTGCACCCTCTCCTCAATGATTTAATTTAACACCAAGTTTATTTAACAGAAGGCAATGAATGTTTACAAGCTTGAATTGTAAATTAAAACTATAAAAGAAAATTATTATTTTATTTATCTATTTTCAATCACTATATTTAATTATACTGTATTTTTACAAATTATCAATAAATATATAAATAGAGAAAATATTTTGTTAAATACATTATCACTGATAACACATGTTTGTCCTAGGTGACACACACAATTTCCATGTTGATTCAGTGTTGCCAAATGTATTAATAGCATTTTCAGAAATTTAAACAGAGTAAATATTTTGCAGTAATTGAATAATTACATGTGTAAAACAGGAAATGGTTAGTTTCCAAATTTGTGGTAACTGAATTTCAGCACAAAGTTTCCTGTGTTAACATTCTGTTTTCTGTGCTGCTCTGCATCTTGTAAGCATGACTTTAATAAATGAATATGATTAAAGATAAACAAAAGTAAAATCTTTTTTTCAAGCACATCTAATTGCAACTCTTACAACTGCTCAATTGTACAAACTACAGCTATTTTTTCTGTTATTACTCAATGCAAAATAAACTGAGGCTAGACATGTACACTTCAATAGATTGTTGGAAAAGTATGATCTTTGTACAAAATTCTTATTTTTTTTTTTGTTTCCATTTAGACCCTAAATAAAATTATTAAAATTTAGAAAATATAAACAATTTATTATTTTATATCTAAAAACAAAGCTTTTTTTATTTTCATGTATGTTCTCTGTTTTTTGTTTTTTTTAAATATTTTTTAACAACTGTTCTCTTATATTGTGAACTTCTGGCAATGCTATCATACAATGCATTATGTTATAATAAATATGTCAATTGTCAATGTAATATGACAATTTTTTAGTTTCATAAATTATGAAACTGAAATATCTTTCAAAAATCTTATGAAATATCTTCTGTATTGTTATAAGTCAAATTTCATAATTTATTTAATAAAAAATTTTATTTAATAGAATTTTAAATCAAATAAATTAGGCAATATATATTGTAACAGATTTTTATTGACTAATAAAAATCTGTTACAATAAACAATAAAAATATAATAACAGTAAATCAATGACCATCAATTGATTAATTGATGGTCATTACTTCTTGTAATTCAATCTAATATTTTTTATTTATAATCTGAACATCTCATATATCAAGTAACATTCATCTGGTTTATAACTGGATAGCTAATGATGCTTTGTGGAATTGATACGATTTAAAAATAATAAACTGTTTTAATAAGTAATTTCAAATCCTTGTTTCTGCTAGATCATCTTAAACATTCAATTTTAACTTCATATGCTAAATATTGTATATTTTTTTTAATTGAAAAGTTTTTGGATAATAATAAAAATATTTTGTTTCCATATCATAAAATTTTGAAATTTTTTGTCTATAATTTGTCATAACAGATAGCAAACTTATATTCTACAATATTTTAAATTTACTTTATGCTTTTATATATTTCAGTATTCATGGAACGAGCCAATGACTCACTTCATAGATATGAAAATAAAGGACAAGATGAATCAATTTTACAAATGCCCATTAACATTGGAGTAAAAAATGTACGTGAAATTTTAAAGTGTTTACAAATTGGAACAAAAGAGATAAAAGATATTATATTGAATGAATGTAATATAATTTATGAATGCAAAATTTGCTGTAATCTGTTCAGAAGTTTAGCAAATTTAATTTCTCATAAAAGAGTTTACTGCCAAAAGCATTGTTGTGAATCCATGACCCTATTTAGTAATATTGAGACAGATGAATCGACTCTCATTGTATTACCTGAAAAACCTCCAGAAAATGATGAAGAAGAAGAAGAAGAAAAAGCAAATGAATGTACTAAAGAGGAAAATCTAAATTCTGAAAATTTAGTTAGTTCTATTGGTATCTCTTCTCCAAAGATATTTGTTCCAAGTGAAAAAGAATCAAGACAAGCCAAACTTGAAAAATGGGAAGAGAAAAATTCATCATCATCATTGAATGAAGAACCTTCGAAAAAAAAAGATGAAAGAATATTGTATTTAAATCCAATAGAAGGAAATACTAATGCTGTGTTTCAACAAATTCATGATAAAAATCACAAAATTCAAGAAAATAATGTGGGAAAAGATAGTGAATCTGGAAAAAAACTAGTTGTTATCATACCAAAAAATGTCACAAATTCATCAAAAACTGTATCTGAAGATAAAACATTTGGAATTAATATAAGCAGACAAAAGTTGTTATCTGGTAGAGGTGATTGTGACACTGAATCTTTAACTTGTCTTATATGCAGTACTCAATATGCTTGTCTTAAAACTCTTTATCTTCATATGATAAATTTACATTCTCAAAGAAGATGGTATTATCCATGTCCTTTTTGTAAAACCAGTTTTGTACAATTATGGGGTGTGACAAGACATTTGATAAAAGTACATAAAAAGAACAAAGACCAAATTAGTAAGTTAAGAGTTGTTATTAAAAAACGTGCCTTTCTTAAATGTTTTGATAATGACACTTTAGAAATGAATGAAGATATTCAATCTGAAGAAAATCCAATTATATTTAATAATGATGAACAAGATCATAAAGAGATAACTCATAAATGTTCAAAATGTAGTCGAACTTTTACTCACAGGTCTTCAGTTGTCAATCATGAGAAGTTTTGTGTCAAGAACAAAACTAAACCAATTATTAAACCTTTCATAAATTCACATAATTCAAATGAATCAAGTATAATTTCAAGACCAAAGCGTATTGTTGAAAAGAAAGTTAATAAAGATTTTATAAACAGTCAAACTCTTAAATGGAGATCAGCAAATAAAGTAGATACTAATTCAAAATTGAGGAAATGCAATCCAGAAGTATATGGGAAAAAATTAGAATCAATAATCAATAGTAAAAGACTTTCATGTTTGAAGTGTCATAAAAAGTTTTGTTCACTTTCTAATTTAAAACGACATGCTGCTATTCATGTTGGTTGGACTCGTTTTAAATGCAAGTACTGTCCTTATCGATCTTATCAAAAATCAGAATGTCGGACTCATATTCAAAAAACACATAATATAACATGTACTACATCAGGTCTTGAGAAATTAATTATTTGTCTTGATAAGAATAGTAAAAAGGAAGGCGTTAATAATAAACAAATTAAAAATACAGCAAATAATGAAAAATGTGTTGCAAAAGATCAAAGAAAGAAACAAGGAAAATATTATAACAACTCTGTTAATTTATCAGATAATAAAAATTCAGTTACTCTCAAAGTAAATGATAGCATACCTAACAAAAAATCAGATATTGATAGTGGAGAGAAAGTATTAATTCCTGTTAGTATACCAATTTCTCCGGTACCAGGTGCAAATGTCCGTCAGATGTCTACTCGTTTTTCTTCTCGTCAGCTGGAAGATATTGACAATCCAGCAAAATTTTTTGGAACATTGGTTACACGATCTGGTGCTTATAAAAAAGTAAATCTCCTTCCAAATAGAGATCAGTCTTTATCTTAAATTAGATTATTCATAATTGATTATATTTGAATAATAATGTATAAAGAAATTGAGGATAAGTGGTTATAATTAGATATCAGTTATCTTAATAAATCAACTATTTTATTTGGTATCTGATTAAAAAAAAATGCTATAATGTGTGTTTAAAATAAGTTGATAATTGAATGAACAAAAATTTAATCGAATTTTTTGTCAATAAATTATGGTGGTTAAATGAATTAATTATGAATATATGAAATATGTATATATGAAGTGAAGAAGTTGTGCATTAAGTAAATCTGAAAAGATTCATCCTTAATAAAATATGCAGACCACAATGAAATTATGTTCTTTATGAAATTTAATAGAATAAATTGTATTTCATTTGTCTGTATTTGTTCTTACTGATAACAGTATTTCTAATCTAGAATATTTAATATAACAATAAAATGCTATTTATAATGGAATAGCTTGAAACTGAAATACTATATCTACTTAACTATAATTTTTATTGTGATCGAGTTAAAGTTTTTGTTATTCCTACCAGACAAGTATTTGTTGTGAATTGAAATTAAGAATTGATGGTAAAAATACTGTACATATCATTTCTTCCTTTAGTATTTTGCATGATTTTGACTGAATCGTATAATAAAATTCTTTTGTAAAAAAAAAATACTTAAATATAATGAAATTAAATATATTTATAAAATGATAATTTTTCTCCTATAGAAAACATATTTTTTAAATTTTATCTCCACACTTTGCCATATTTAGTCCAATGGATGCATTATTATAGATGCTTATCGTATTAGTGTTATCAGAAATAAAAATTTTCGCTCCTATAGAAAACATATTTTTTAAATTTTATCTCCACACTTTGCCATATTTAGTCCAAGCTAATAGATATATTATTATAGATGCTTATCGTATTAGTGTTATCAGAAATAAAAATTTTGGAACTAGTTTAACTGAACTAAATTAAATATTATTTAAATGCAACATTTATATAGCCTCGAAGTGCTGAATGCAAACTGAACTCTCATGCCGGAGACAGTCAACATTTTTCGATCGAAAAAGACAAAAATTGAAGTCAAATAAGAAAAAGAAATACACAAACATAAATAGGAAGTAAACTATGATAATTTATAATGAGATTGGGATTTAGTTTTCTAAAAGACGCGATTAAAGATTCAAAGCAAGAGAGAGAGTAGTAAGGGCAACATTTCTGGTGCGGGAGTTCGCACATGCGCAGAAACATGGACTCCACACGCTTATTCCTTTATTATATATTATATTATTAATATATAATAAAGCAATAATATTATAATAGCAATAATATTATAATGCAATATTTATAATGAGATTGGGATTTAGTTTTCTAAAAGACGCAATTAAAGATTCGAAGTGAGAGAGAGTAGTAAGGGCAACATTTCTAGTGCAGGAGTTCGCACATGTGCAGAAACATGGACTCCACATGCTTATTCCTTTATTATATATTATATTATTTATAATATTGCATTATAACTATATCATCCAATATAGCCTCGGAATATATAACTAAAAAGCAATAGCAATAGAACAATTTGTATAAAATATTTTTTCATATGATTTGAAAAGAAATATTCTAAAATTATAAAGGAAATATTGGCATTACATATTAAAACAACTGAATTAGCATATGTAATTGCTATTAATTGTTATTGTTTAATTAAAGATTAACTTCAGATTCAAATTGAGTTCCAAAATTTACAATTGAATCAATATGAACTTCTGTGTTGCATGTCTGTTTTTCTTCTTTTTTTTTTTATTAGAACAACTATTTAGTTATTTACTTAGTTGTGTTGCAAGTTTCCCATAAAAAGGAAGATAGTCTGTAGATAGTTAGGAATGGAAAAACCTGTTGAGTTGGCTAGCAGATATCATGAGATACATTTTTGTAAAAATTGATCTTGTTTGTTATCTACTACTGAATATTTTTCTAGTTAAAACAATTTCATGTAAAATTCATTTTTATATTAAAAATTCATCCTATTTAATTAAGTCAATATATATAGAATTTGAATTTTAATATTTTTATTTAAAATTTTGTTCAGTTTTGTTGGAACTAATATTTTACTTCACTGGAATGCTGAAAGCATAAGATATTTCTTTTTATTAAAAATTTTATAGAGAAAATATGATTAACATATTTAAAACTGAATACAGTAAAACCTTGTTAATTTGATGCCAATTACTTCAAAGTACTTATTAATTTGAAGTAAACCACATTCCCTACCTCAAAGTATGCAATTTTAATTATAATTATAGTGGGTAATTTGAAATTCAAGAAAAGCTCATTCTAATTCAGAAGTGATCAAAACTTTTAACATTATTTGAAATTACGTTAGTGCATTCTTGCAAAGTCATTTCATAATTTGATAATTCAATTTTATTCAAATATACAATCTTTTTTTTTTATATATGTAGTCAAAACTAATTCATATTCTGATAGAATTTGCAGATTACAATAAAAGTCCAAATTGTGATTGTTTAAAAATTTAATTTTTTATTAACCTGGAATCAAGTGTCTTTTAGACTTGAAAGTGAATGTAGAAAAAAGTAACAAAGCATTCAAATATTTTGTTTTTTATTTGGTATTTGAAAGAGATGTTCAATAGTAAATACACAAAATAAATGCAACATTTTTAGAAAACTGATATTTTTAGAATCAGATCTTATTTGTGCAGTGTTGGAATATTAGCTTTCAGAAAAATGTTTAAAAAATTTAGAAAATATCCGATGATAATTTTTGCAGTAAAATTTCTGGTAGAATAATGTTACCTTTCTCTATTACTGCATTTAGCCTAAACACTTAGAATTACTAATTAAAGCACTTTACGCAGTTGTTTATATAAAAAATCTTTTATTCAAAGTACTTTTGGTTAGTATTTTTCATTGAAGATGGTTATCATAATAACCGAAAGTACTTTGAATAAAAGATTTTTTATATAACCAACTGTGTAAAGTGCTTTAATTAGTAATTTTAATATATTATCATGAATTTTAAAAAATGCATTGATTTTTTTTAATTGGAAATTAATTGTTGGAAACAGAAAAATAAAGTTGATTTAAGTCAGATGATAACTTTTCTTGAGTGCAATATTTTGGCATTTTTTCTGGATTTTTTGACAAAATTTATAATTTCAGTTAAGATTTATTTGTATGATATATAATTATACTTAATATCTGCATGTCTGGCAATTAACAAACTTTAAAAAATCATATTATTTGAAATTTGCATAATTTAAAATTCCCCATTTTTATCCTGAAACAATTTCAATTAATGAGATTTTACTATATACAATATTAATTAAAATAGGACTGTTTGAGAATGAAACGTAATATAAGAATTAAGTATCTTATACAAAAGTTAATGGCAGAATTGAATATTTCTATAATTTGAACAAGAAGGTGACTCCAAATTGTTTATGACTCAGGTGAACTAAGAAGACATTTAGATGTGAGAAACTAAACCCTATGGAGGAGGATGAAAGTGCTGGTCTATGAGAGAAATATGGAAGCACAATAGGCGTTTCTCAATTGCATTTTGGATTCTGCAGCACTCATCAAGTACAAATACAACAAATTATAACAGCTATTCACATGATTCAGAGACAAGTTGCATTGTATAATGAGGTGGAAGTAGTTTTTGAACACTTATTATAAATGTATAATAATAATTTTAAGAAGAAATACTACCAAATGCAGGTCTGCTTCTCCAACAACTAAACTAGTTACAATGCATGCAGTATTGTTCAATTTATATTATTCATTGGGGAAATAAATTTATTTCTTCGGAGATTAAATTATAAATAATTCAATTATGATTTGAGGATTTTTGATAAAAGCTCCATTATATTGAAAAATTGCTTAATACATTCAATAAATAAATAGTTTTGTGATCCATTTTTTTGCCACATTAATTAGTTATCATTTAAAATTTTTGTACAATACTTGAAGTGTGTAAACATCTGTAATTTGAATGTATGTAACTAGAGGAACACACTGTTAAGCATGCTTTTCATAGAAACCTGAATAGGATTTCATTAATCATAATAGACAAAAAATAGATAGTAAAATCTGTTGTATACCAAAACTGCTTATTGTTAACTTTAACCAAAAGTAGATAAAGCAATAAAAGTCAACCACAGTTTAGACTGTAGTCGACTTTTACTGCTATTAAAATTGTAATACAAGACCAATTACAGTCTAGACTAGTGACTAGTCTAAATTGTGTACTTGAACTTTTAATGTTTCGCCTATTTTGGCTAAAGACAAACAGATGTTTTGTTACATATACTCGTCCTTGTATATATTCAGGGCCGGATTTACCTACAGACCGCGTCCTAGGGCCCGAAAACTATCAATCACTTTTCAACTTTTAATAAGAAAAAATGGGTTTTCATTAAAATGCTAGATAGAAAGTAAAATTTTATAGATTCCTTATAATTATAAGAAGTCTTTAAAATTAGACTTAGCTGATTTGAATTTTTAGAGGCCCCCAAAAATGCAATATATTATACTGCATAAAAATGCTGTCAAATGAGTATAAAGTTTGTCATTACAATTTCTCAGAATAGCAATTTAAAAATATATGAATATTATCTAGAAATTATAGAATAATTAATTCGAACAGATGTTAAACATAGAAAATTGGCTGAATTGATCATGTGAAATGAGTCAACTGTTAATCTACAGGATTATAAATCGAATCTAGTCCGGCACTCAAAATTTATATGAGAGTTCAGTTCTGATTCTATACGTGTGGACACCTTGGATTTCAATTAGCCCCGCCATTTAGTAGCGGATAATATTTGAAAATGGCACTATATATAATCATTTCAGCCTTTTTTTCATCCACAGGATGAAGGCCTCTTCAAGTGTTTTCCAATTTTCTGTCAGTGGCTTTTCTTTCCATCCGTGTCCTTCAAATTGCTGAAGTGAACTACGGCAATTTGCAGGACCATGGTGCATCTTGCCACCGTGTGTTTGGTCTTTTATGGTCTCGTGGATGCCACACAGGACTTTTGTAGTCCACCGATTATCATTTCGCCTTAAAAAGTGGCCTAACCATTTCCATTTCGGTCTTTTTATCCATTGTCCGTGACCTTGGTTTGATTCCTTATCCACTGATTTCGTTTTCTGTCACGCCTGGAGAACCCCATCATTCACCTCTTCATACTCCGTTGCGTTATTTATAATTTCGTATTCCTTTGTTTGTCAGAGTCATCGATGGTCAGACACCATGTTTTTGAAGCATAGACGAGAATAGGTAAGATACGAAAACTTTACGTTTTAAGTATAGAAGAAGTTTCCTTTGAAAATGATGATGTTTCTACCTATCAAATGCATTCCAAACAAGTTTCGTTCTGCAGTTGATTTCTTCCATGATATCTCTATTTAAGGATATGTGTTCATCCAGATAAATGTAATTGTTAACTGTTTCAGGAACTTCATCCTGTAATGTGTTGTTGCCATGGATGGTTGATGGTTATTGTTTTACAAAACCATTGAAACATTACTATATATATACAAACGGGTATATAAACACAAACATTTTACAAGAAGTTAATCAACAAAACAAACTTGAAGCAGTTTTTGAATAAATCTAGAATTAAATTTAATTGAAAATTTTTCTAGTTCTTTTTGTTTATTCTGCTTTGCAATCTGTGACGCGAGATTATTAACTGATGGAACTATTGACCCAGTTATCCAAGTGGAAATGCTTTGGATTTCAACCCAGCACCGGGATTTGATTCCGGGTCCTATCCTTTGACTAATTTATACATAGGATCCGGTTCCAATCCGTCAATTCCGATATTTTATAATCCAGTCGCCCTTCTAGGGATTTGGGCGGCCTATAGCAACTGAATTCATTTGCTGCTTAGTAAAAAAGATTGGGTTAAGTTAGGTTTTTTGCTAATAGATGACATTACTTTCCAATCAATTGTGATTACAAAGTGGCGAGGCTATAATAAAGCTGTCACAGTTGTCCATCCTTGTGGGGAGTCAGTCGAATTGTAGAGGCGGGTATCGACGGTCAGCCACAAACCATCGATACCTAACAACCATGAATAAACCTTCCAAAAAGTAGGACCTGGAAATCAAGGTTAGTATACTACAGATGTGCTAGAGCCAATGGTAAAATTTAACCGGATGTCACGTGGTGTATGACGTCGTCGTTTTACCTGACTTCGCTTCTCTACAATAGAAAGTGTGGGAAATCTTGATTCATTCAAATAACTTTAATCAAAAAAATTTCATTAATATTTGGTGTTTAATTTCTTTAATATTTGAAATGAAATAAAATAAAAAAATGTATAAAATAATTTAAAATAGATAATTTATATCTTAAATTCATTAAAACTAAAGTGATTAGTTATTTTATATTGAAATGCGGGACCTGTCCAAATATATATTAAAAAAAAAACGCTTAACACGTTTGTGAGGACACCATTTTCTTAGTTTATTTAATTGTGAATCATTAAAATGTCTCGGATCTATTTTTTCATGCATTTATTAATATAAAAATTTCAAAAAACACATATTTTTTATAAATTAATAAAAAAATTAAAACATTCTTCTTATAACAAAAAATTAACTACACAGAAAATAACTGTTTCAATTAAAAAATATCAAAAATGACTATATATAGATATAACCATCAATATAACGAATAATAATAAATAAATAAATAGATTATTTATATGTATTTATGAAATTTTTATTAAATCTTCATTACTTGAAATATAAAATTCTTCACAGGAATTGGAAAATTTGCACTTAATTTGTAATATTGTTTTCAATATTTCTGCGCTCAGCTGAGTTTTTTCTGAACTCTAAGGCCTAGACTCTACAGGCATAATTTTAGTGCTGAAACTGAAATCTGAAACAGAAAACGTAAAAATTTTACTGCTTACGCCGACCGAAAATTGACTGAAATACGTGTTAAAAAAAATTTAACTTTTCAGCGACGTTTCGGTTTCTGCCGTGGACGGACCAATGAAAGAAAGCAAAAATTATGACATCATATTGACGTATCGAACTGCTGAAAGCAGCAGATTCAATATGTCGGAACGTCAATGTGGCGTGTTGGAGGCTTTTGTCGAAGAATTTCGGAAATATTCATGTCTATATGATAAATCAACTGGAAATTATAAAGATACAGTATTTAAAAAAACTGGACGGCCATCGCAACAAAATTTCAATTGAAAAGTGATAAGCTATCGATAGTGTTTCAGTTCATTTCCGCTTTCGGTTTATGGAATCGTATAAGCCGAACCCGAAACTGAAATACAACTGAAATTCGTTACAAATGTAATTTCGGTTTCTGCCATTCTGCTCTATATTTTATGCCTGTGGAGTCTAGGCTTAAAACTTTTTCATCACTGAAAAAAAAAATAAAATAAAACATTTCGTTGCACCATTGGTGCCTAGCCAGCATAATACAAATTCAATTACCGTATTTCTTTATATTCCTGAATGGTATGTTGTTCGTATCGAAGTGATTAAATATTTTTATTCATCTTGCATTAATGATGTACAGTGAATGGTAGATACTGCATATCCATTCTTTTTTTTAATTTAAATTTTAAATCCGCTATTTCTGTAACAACCTCCGTATTTAGTATTTTTATCATCTTCAATACTTGTCACACACAAATAGAAACATTTGTTGCCAGTTAATAACAATAGCATCATCTAGTATGAAGTAGAGGAAACAGCACATTGTGCCATTGAGAAAATGTTAAAAAGATTATATGTCCAATCCGGGACAGTTTTCATTCCTAGACAAACAACTCAAATCCGGAGAGTCCCGCATAATCCGGGACGTCTGGTCACTTTAATTAAAACTGTTGAGCTAGATAAAAAATCATCTTACAAATTAGCATCTTTTTTATTTGCATAATTATACACAATATATTATAATATAGTGTATATATAAACACATAAATTTAATAAAACTTCTATTTTAAGCCGTTTCTTTTATTCATATTAAATAACATTAATCCAAATGACTGTAGTAGTAATGTTATTTTATATGAATAACAGCTTAAAATAAAAGTTTTATTAAATTTATATGTTTATATATTATAATCTTAAAATCTATGATTATAATATATTGTGTATAATTATGCAAATAAAATAGATGCTAATTTGTAAGATGATTTTTTGTCTAGGCTCAACAGTGTTAATCAATTTAAGATATAAATTATCTATTTTAAATTATTTTGCTTATTTAATTCCATCATTTCAAATATTAAAGAAATTAATACAAAGTTTTAATGAAATTTTTTTGATTAAAGTTATTTGAATGAATCAAGACTTCTCACCACAGATTAAATAGAAATCTGTGCTTCTCACACTCTTTCTACTATAGAGAAGCGACGTCGGGTAAAATGACGACGTCATCATCGTCGTCATACACCACGTGACATCCGGTTAAATTTTACCATTGGTTTTAGCATACCTGTAGTATACTAACCTTGCCTGGAATTCGAATTTGAAATCTCTGGAATGAAAAGCTGAAGAGTTTCCACGCAGATGGTGTGTGTACAGAGGCGGATTTAACAGCGGGCGCACCGGGCGCGCGCCCGGGGCTTCGCAAAACCCCAATTTTAATTGCATTTTTCTAATGCAATTAAAATTGCATTATAATTGCATTATAAAAATGCATTATAATTGCATTTTTCTAATGCAATTATAATTACGTACAAGTTTTCAATCAATAATAACACTTGATAGTATGTTTATATTCGCTTATTTTCATTAACAACCGAAGTCCAAATACAATGACAAACAATTACAATAATTATGCCAAATACGAATACTACACTGGCAACATTGCGAAAAGTATGTAGTAACTAAAATCTAGGAAAAATTTTATTTAAATATTTTTATATTTTAATTTCAAGTAAAATTCTATACATTTATATTATATTAAAATTTTGTTGGAATAAAATATAAATAGTAGATAATATATTTTATTTATTTAAAAATATGGTCATTATATATTTTTATTCCCTCGATTCTCTCTTTTTTTAAAGGGCCCAATATTTTCTGCGCCCGGGGCCTCAAACCGTCTTACGGCCGTATTCACTAAACAGGATCGAGATCGAGTCTAATCCTCGATCACAGAATCGGAGATCGAGTTGGAAGCTGGATCGAGATTCTGTTGGTATTCACCGAATGCGAATTAGCCATCTCCTACTGTTAGTAAACCGTCATATTATTGGTTTAAAATATCACGTGATAATGATGTCATGCTGAAACTGCAGTACTTTCAGAAACTTATCAGATTATAGGTGTTAAATTTTGTGTATTCTTACCATGGAAAATATTTGAAAAAGATGTACTATTAGAAATATTTTTTTTAAAAACTGACTAAACTGCGCATGAGTCGATCTTGATCCTTAATTCAATCCAGACAAACTGTTGGATCAAGATCGGGATCAAGTTTTGTGTCCAATCCTGGTGAATACGAAACTATAGACTGATTCAGGATCGTAGTTGATCTCGATCTCGATCCTGTTTAGTAAATACGGCCGTTAATCCGCCAGAAACTATAGACTGATTCAGGATCGTAGTTGATCTCGATCTCGATCCTGTTTAGTAAATACAGCCGTTAATCTGTGTGTGTAATGAAATAAAGATTTCGCAAAACATTTTTCATATTTTCCCTGCTCTTGATAGAAATGAAAGAGCGCTATTTGAAAAATTCTTATAATCTCTATGTAATTTATTAAACAGTGAGGTTAGTCAGTATTTTCTTTTTCCGGATGTTGTTATTCATAATAATAAGATTGTTTAATTTATACTCTCAGTGGCAATTAAATAGTCAATATTATATAATAGTGAGTTCGGTCACGAACAATATTAGCAGAGGGATCATTAACGAACGAATACGTTCGCAGATAAGTGCAAATGCTCTTCTCACGAGCACAAGTAAACGGCCGAGCATTCGCTAGAACATGTTCATTTACCTAATGTAAAAACTTTAACTTAAAGGCAGGGCCGGATTTACGTATTGGCCGACTAGGGCCCCGCGATTCTGGGCCTCCAAAACTATCAATCAGTTTTCAACTTTTATAAACTTTTAATAAGAAAAAATGTTTTTTTTTTTATTAAAGTGCTAGATAAAAATTAAAATTTTAAAGATCCTTATATGTTATAAGGAGCCTTTAAAATTAGACAGCTGATTTGAATTTTTAGGGTCCCCAAAAGCCTTGTTCGTCCTAGGTTCCCCAAAAATGCGAATCCGGCTCTGCTTAAAGGTGAAAACATGAGAAAATTTGATTATAAAACATTAATTGTTTTACATTTAGCATAATTAAAAATTTAAATAATTGTAAATTATAATAAATGTTCAAAGTTTTCTTCGCTCTCGACGATATATGAATTAGCTCCACTGGCTCAGCAAAGGAGAACAAAATTAACTCGAATATTCAATTTATGAATAATTGAAAATTATTGAACTTATAATAAAATTACTTTATTTATTATTATTATTTCAGACAATAATTATAAATAAACTTCTATCAATTAATTAGTTAATTGTGTACATTTATATAGTTTTTTTTTTTTTTTGCATATTTTAGACCCCTTTCCAATTAGTGAGATTACTAAAGAGCGGGGCCAGTTCCAACCACGGGTGCACCCACACCCGTGGAGAGGGCCGGATGGTGAAGGACGGGGATCGTCGGGCCGGGCCCAGCACCCTGAAAAAACTTTTCAGGAGCTACCAGCCCGGGGACGTGAACCCGGGTCCTTTTGCGTGACACGCCGACAGCGTTTCCAACTCGGCCATCCGGCCGCCGATTTATATAGTAGAAAAATCAATATCCTTGAGAAAAGCTAGCAGAAGTGATAGCATATTTAAAAAAAACCCGATTTTCTCGAAAATTGTGTCATTAATATAATTTTTTCTTCCTATACAATACTTTCAATTATGTCTTGACTACATTGTTTAATTTATTCTATAAGTTATAGAAACACACTGTATATCTTAAAATTCTTTTCTTCAATTAAATAGAAACGATTATTGTATTATGGCACTACCACAGAGTTCTGGGCGCTATCATGGTCTATAAATGGCGCTACTAAATAAATTGGCGAATTTTGGGCGATGAATTTGTAACCGAAAAACTAGTGTATTCGCGAGAATGACTGAATCAGTTATTTCGATCGTAGATTTCGTGGCGTTAGCACGTTTTACAGGTTGGTAGAAATCCATTTGCATCTTAGTGAAATTTCTTTTTCTTGTTAATATTTTATGCTTTTATATATAATATTTGATATATCCTACGTTTGTATAGATTTATGATTTGAAAGTTTTAATATTTTCTTCAAATAACCTCTTTTATAAAAATGGCACAAATGGTACGTTATAATAATTTAAGTACTGTAATACACTGGTAAGGCAAGTTTTTATCATCTATAATCTATTGATTTCATTTTCGTTGTGTGTTCTACTGATAATCGATCCTTGATAGGTCAGATTATGAGGACTATAAACGGATTAAAATTGCATTAAAATATGAACTGGTATTTTAGTAGTATTACAATTGCTGCAATAATTTTCAAGTGTATTCTGCCAAAGTAAGTTTTTTTATTGGTCAAAAGTGACGTTATCCAAAATAAATACCAAAAAATTAAAATTAGATAAAAAAAATTGATTTATTGGATTAATTACCTGTATTGTAACTTTATTGCTAGGTTATGGGACATCTGCACACCAGATGGTGGTTTCTTTGCATTGTCTCCTTCAGAAGTGCAAATATTGGAAGATTATGGCGATGGTTTTCATTGAAATACAATTTTAGATGATTGAAAGAAGGGTACCAGTTACTTTTGACCGCTCTCAAAAATTCGACCCCCTTATTTGGAGGTGCTGAGTCCAAAAATGTAATTATTTTTAATTGAGGCACCGTTATCGAGATACTAGGCCCCAAAGTTAGGGCCTATCAGCCGAATTTTTTACATAATTTTAAGAGAATTTCAAAATTTTGATGTGATTTTACATTCCGAATCCAATGCACCCATTTCCATTGACCTATAACCTACCTTTATGAAATTATGCAACTTTTTTCATTTATGCTGTTTTTATCAGTCCTGAATATCTGAAAATTCTGTTCTCAGTTTTATTCATAAAATTTTACCAAATTTTAGTTCAGATCACAGTAATCTTAAATTATATCTGCTATTATACATTCTAAATGTAATAAAATATAATGCTACCCTGTTTTTCAACAAAAGGCCTCCATTTTCTTTCAAATACAAATTCTGAAAAGCATGCTGGATAATTTGCTTTCCTACAGGCAATTTATTCATATTTTTTTTTAATATAAATTAAATTTTCTATTGATTTCATTAGCTATTTAGGAATTTAATACTTATATAATAATAATAATAATTACTGTAAACATGCATATGAAATAATTTATTGTAATTAATAAATGTAAATATCAATAAATAAAGTCAGACTTTCATATTTAAGATTAGATCATGAGATTCCGTTATATGTTCATCAATTTTTGAAATATTTTAATACACAAAGAAATAAGGGTAGAAGTTTACATTACCGCTATCCTAATAAAAATAGCACCGATCAAAAGTTCATGATTAATATAGAAAACTTTACCAATGAACCATGCCTCTCTCAGAAACAGTTATGTAGTTATAGCAGTTCAAAGTTTTTTACCTTTCGTGATGTCACTTCCGGCAATGGCAGCTGCTCTCCCAAACGAGTCTTGTCACAATGGCCTTTGCATTGTGTTGCCAGGATCACTGCATTGCAACGACGGCATGCGGTCAGTGATTTCGTGCATGCGCAGAATGTCTTCACTGTTAGTCTTTTTGATGGTAAGATGTCATCGTGCACCATCCTTGCGATGCAGCGATCCAGGCAACACGACACGAAGGCCATTGCAACGAGATGTGCTTGGGAGAGCAGCTGCCATTGCCAGAAGTGACGTCACAAAAGGTAAAAACTTTGAACTGCTATAACTACATAACTGTTACTGGTAGAGTATGGTTCTTTGGTAAAGTTTTCTATACTAATCATGAACTTTCGATTGGTGCAATTTTTATTAGGATGACGGTAATGTAAACTTCTACTGAAATAAGACACCGTTACAATCCGGATCAAATACAATAATTCCCAAACCTTAACAAATGAAACAAATTTTCAAAACTACATATTTATTTTCACCTAGACAGCTTTTCTAACTTGCAGTTATGCATGCTCATGTCATGATTTTACCATTAAATATCTGTTTAAAATGGCCAAGAATATATGCCATGTTATTTTATGTGCTCATAAAAATTAAGACAATGAAAATATAAAGCAGTGAGCAATCTTATTTCCTGTATCTAATAAAAGCTTTATTGGTATACCACTTTATCAAATGTTTCATGTTTGTCAAATTTCTATCTGCAGACTATATCAATTAAAGGGCTCATAAATCGAAATATATATTTTGTGTGTGTTTTCGAGAACTATTCATCAAATATATGGTTGCATATTTGATACCATTATATCATATGGAATCACTGTCTTTCAGCTCTCTCTTCTCTTGTCTGCACTTTGAAATTTGACCTTTGAGCTATTTCACACACAGAAATAGAGGGCCCTTTAATTGAAATTGTTCAGACCTTAAAAAAATTATTTTTAAGGTCTGAACCAATCTTTTTTTCCCATATGGTATATTTTTTTATATACATTCTTTGGGAATATATTTATTGTGTAAAAACAGAATTAAATGTATTGTATACAGTAGGCTTAACCGGCCATTCAGCTAACAAAATGACTCATATGGCAGTCACTGCCTGTTACGACGTGTTTGTCTCTACTCTCCAGGTATTTATTAATTGCTCTATTTATTTGAGCAGTGGATGTTGTTGCTTTGTGCAAGCAGTGTACTAGTAGGCCTCGATTAATGCGAATAATTGGTTCCACGAATTTCTCGCACTATTCGAAATATTAACTATATGTAAAATATGGTAATTGGTTCTTGCTTTGTAAGATTCCAGCCATTAGCTAACGTCATGATGAATAACCACAATACTAACTTAACAAACTGTTTAAGAAATACTTATGAGGAATTGTCTCGTACCATCAAACCAACTGCCAAATCAAAACCAAAATAGCGAATCGCGCCTCCTGGCCGCCAATTCTGGATCGAGAATTCTGGATAGTCCGATTTGCGATTAAGCATTGCAACTTTATTGAATCAGTAGATCAAAATCAAAATAACGAATTGAAAGCAGAAGTTGAGCCCTGCCTGGCCACCAATTCTGGGTTGAGAATTGAGTGGTGAGCGCCGCCTGGCCGCCAATTCTGGGTCGAGAATTGAGTGAATAGGCCAACTCCAAATCAAAACTAAAATAGCGAATCGAAAGCGGAAGTTGATCAACCGCCAAATCAAAACTAAAATAGTGAATCGAAAGCGGAAGTTGAACTAGCCTGGCCGCCAATTCTGGGTCAAGAATTGATGAATTTTGAGCGCTGCCTGGCCGCCAATTCTGGGTCGAGAATTGAGTGAATATCCGATTTGCAATTAAGCATTGTAACTTTATTGAATCAGTAAATTAGTTAGGAAGTTGAGTGCCGCCAATTCTGGGTCTAGAATTGAGCGGATAATCCAGTTTGTGGCCGCCAATTCTGGGTCGAGAATTGAGTGAATAGGCCGATTTGCAAGTGGCCGCCAATTCTGGGTCGAGAATTGAGTGAATAGGCCGATTTGCAAGAAATCAAAACCAAAATAGCAAATCAAAAGCGGAAGTTGAGCGCCGCCTGACGCCAATTCTGGGTCGAGAATTGAGTGAATAGTCCGATTTGCGATTAACAATTAAAACCAAACAGCGAAAAAGCGGAAGTTGAGTGCCGCCTGGCCGCCAATTCTGGGTCAAGAATTAAAAATAGGCCGATTTGCAATTAAGCATTGCAACTTTATTGAATCAGTAAAGATAGTCCGATTTGCGATTAAGCATTGCAACTTTATTGAATCAGTAAATAGAACTAGTAAGCGAAGTTACGAACCAATGAGAAATTTTTAACAAGTTTTGATTTGTTTATTAGCAGAATACGAAAAGCAAAAGATAACAAAAACAAATTTTTTCACAAGTTTTATTTTAAATAATAAGTTGAAGTTACGAACCAATGAGAAATTTTTAACAAGTTTTCTATTTGTTTTCAGAATACGACACCAAAAGATAACAAAAACAAATTTTTTTCACAAGTTAGTTAATAAACCAATGAGAAATTTTCCAAGTTTTCTATTTGTTTATTAGCAGAATACCACAGCAAAAGATAACAAAAACAAATTTTTTTTACAAGTTTTATTTTAAATAAAGAAATCAGGTAATAAACAACAGAAAATAAATATGAAATAATAAATTTATAAGCGTATAAATTTTATTTTAATTTTTATTAAATTTTTTTATACTGTTAAACATCAAAAAGGTGCTTTTCATTTTAAACACCAAACTCAAAATGCAGACAAAACAAATTCCCTATTGAAGTTATACATATAATTAGGGGAATAAATATTATTTAACTCTATTAAAAATAAGTTCCAAAAATTACTTTTTTGATGTTTATTACAGTACAATAAAAAAAAATAAGTAAACAAATTTTTTCTGGAATTTCAGTCTCTATTTTATTAAATAAATAAAATGGAATACTTCATTTTGTTGTTGTATAAATTGTAAATACAATCACATCAATTTTTTTGCTAAATATTAAATATTTTTTTGTGTAATAAGTCCATATAACAATGATCTATAAACAAAGAATACATAACAACCCCTTTGTTGGTGGCAAAACCATTCAATAAGTATCAGCTTCTTGTTGATTGAAAATGAAAAGTAAACTCTGTGTAAACTATAAATATATTCATATTTTTTACTGTAAAAAAACAACACTGAAGATGAATTGGTCTAATCCATAGTAATCTTTCTGGCTATGGAGCTGCTCTTCATGCAGTTTATTCCTTTGCCACAGTGTTGAAGATTAAATTTGTCCCCATTCGATTTTTTGTTTGGTGAGGGCAGAAAGTATACATATTCCATTAGCTTCCTATAGTGTTCAATACTTGGGAAGAGAGACCATGTAAGCTACAATTTTATTAGGTTATCCATAGAGTTTGAAAAATATCTCCATAAATTAACATATGTAAATATATGTAGATTATGGATATGAATGTGTGTTGACTACTAAAAATATGTAATTTTTACAGTTAACATTGGTCCATATTCACTATAGCCAACAGTTGAGTTAATATGGGATGTTTATTTTGAATTAAAAATTTTTTCAGTTAAATTTGCAATTAAATCTCATCAGTTTATATCAAAATGTTAGTAATTACTGTCTATCTTTAGATATTGACACTAATAGCTAAACATGAGTTATGTAAATAATGTATATATCATATAAAGAAAAATATTGCATTGTTGTATTTTTGCATTTAAAAAATTTGCTAAAAAGTATTAAATAGTATTATTGTAAAATAATCAACAAATTTCATCATAAACCTTTAATTTGCATAATTGGGTATTTATTTCAGTGATTTGAACATATCCAACTTTTCACTTGAAGTTTTAGGCTAATGCTGTAATTTTGAAGACTGACAAATTGTGAAATTTCTATCTACTTATATATTTTGTCTGGTAAAACTATTGTTTAAGAGTTCCAAAAAGGTGCTTTTTGTTTTAAACACCAAACTCAAAATGCAGACAAAACAAATCCCCTATTGAAGTTATACATGTAATTAGGGGAATTTCCCAGAAAGTTCTAATTAAAACCAAAAACAACATGGTGAATAGTGTGAAGCAAGTGTTGCATTTACTGTGATACGAAGAAATTATTTCGTAAAATTTGGTCAATCATGTTAAATCAAAACATATGTAAAGAGAGTGAAATTTTTTCTCCAATTCATGTAAAAACAGAAGGAAGTGTAGTGTTGAAGATAGTTATTGTATTTGATTTATTACTTTGTCCTAAATTATTAATTGTAAATATGAAAATTAAATTTTTTAAATTCTACCTTCAAATCATGTTGATTTTAAAATTTTTTTTCTTCTAGTCCTTAAATTACTAGAATCTAGTAGTCCTTGGATCACAAGATGGGCAAGGAGGACCGTGCAGCCTGGAAAAGTGGATATTTCATGAAGTTAATAGTAAGTATTATAATTGTATTGTTAATCAAGATTTCAATTAAATGAGAAAATATTGACCTAGTGTTCTCCCCAGAAATTTTTGCCAGATGGTCATTAAAAGCTGCTGGGCAGACCCCTTCAAATAACTTTTTTCTGTCTTATTGTTGATTCTCTTCCTAAATGGAGAGAGTATATGAAATAAGTTTGTCCATCAGTAGAATAGTGTGCTTAAACTATTTGGTATGACAGGAAAAAAATCCCAGTGGAATTTGGACTCCTTTATCTTACCTCCTAATTAAAGGCTCCTGAGTTCCCATGAGCAAAAGCCCCATTCTCAAGTTATGGGGCTTGGAATCACGTTTCTTTATGATTTTCTGCAAAACTTATAATCAGATGTTTTAAACAATTTAGATGTATCTTATCATTCCAAATCAAATGCGATCAGTTTAAATAAGCTATAACTTAAATTGTATCACATCCTCGATTTTTCCATAGTGAATAATAGTAATAACAGAATCATAAAAAAATTCATTTGTCACTCACAAGGGGAGGACACAGCTGACCCCCCACCGATTTTGATCCGCTTGCATATGGTGAAAATACATCAAAAATGAGTGAATACGTGTCCGAGCTTTTCATTGAATATGGCCTTCTAATAGTATTTTTTAACACTTGAAAAATCGAACTTTTGATAATTCAGCTTAAAAGCGATGGATAGATAACAGATCACCAGGTGC